>JAODUI010000012.1:7420287-7430546 GCA_027563995.1 Papilio gigon
GTCTACCCAGCGATACCTGGGGCGGCCAACCGGGCGTCGACCACTTGGCCGTCCCAAGTACGCGCGCTTTGCGCTACAACCAAAAAACAAAAAAGATGTAATATAACTTATTCGAATTGTCTTTGTAAACTACAAATAGTTTAAATCACAATACATCATATTTGTATTGTTACGATGTTGAAATCGAATGAGCCACCGTGTTCCATGCTTTTGTATTGAAATACAACAGCGTGCGACCTATCAATGGAATGACATTTACCAAGCACTTGTACGCGGTAACCGGGTCAGGTATACATCATATATGAACACCTATCATTATAACTAGCACTGAAAAATAATGCACATTACATGCAGTTATGTAATTCATGTATGTATTAAAATACCAACTGGATATCAAGAATATGTATTAAAAAATGGGAATACAGCATTTTCGGTTTTAGTGTAGACGGAATGGTTGTATAGTAACCCCTAATTGGGTATGCTCCTAGCGCCTCAGTTGGGACGTATAGTATAGTGTATAGGTTATGATGATGATGATAATAGAAGGAATAACTCCATTCTAAAAGTATGTCAATAAACCACAGCTGACAAAAAGGTCACAGCCATCTCAAGGGAGGTTTTTGATATTGCTCAATGCTAGAGTCCCATTGTAATTGAATTTATGACACTCTTGATTCATCGAGCCGCGAACTAAAGCCGAGCATGCAAGTCATCATTGATTAACGAAGATCCCTTTGAATTCGCTGAGGGTTGTCCCGCCGCGTGGTGGGCCCGCTGCGATCGCGTGCGCCCTTCACCGATGCATTACTTATGCATGTGCCCCTCTCCCCGCACCGCCCGCTGCCCCTCACTTGGACGCGCTATTTTTATTTGGGTTGTATTTAGGCGATGCACCGATGAGTCCGCACGCGCCGCTCACCCACCCGATCGATATCTGTATGGCCACGCTTGGCCTATTATGGCAGAATTGGGGTCCGCCATATATTCAAAGTGGTGACGCTACGACGAATAATCAATATTTCCCTTTTGTACAGTAGTTATACAACATTATGTAACTATTGTATTAGGAACAATTAACTTAACTACAATGCCATAGATATTAAGATTAGGTCTCATGGCCCAATCACTGACGAAAATGCACAAGAAGTCCGGTTCACAGTGTAAGCCGACGACTAGAATTTGACTCAGAAATAACGGCAAAAATATCTATTTCATTAACCTCCAATCGCAAAGCTAGTGTCGTCTTGCTTAAAGGTAAAAATAAGATTAAAGACACTACGATGTTTGCTATACTTAATGTTTAATGACATAATAAACGTCTATAAGATAAACAGATTAGAATTTTATAATCCAGTAAAGAGATACTAACAGGAATCCCTTTTAAGGTTGAACTTGATAGTGTATCGAACATTTAAACCAAGCCAAAGTATACCGATCGATAGAGCTGAGCATACATATAAATGTATGAAGCCATAATGGTCAGCTTAGCTCAGTGGACACGTGACCACACTATCAGATTCTACGATCATGCCTCCATTTTACTGCTCGCGACGGAAACGTGCAATTACATCGCTTACGGTATGCCTCCGCCATTGTCATTGCGATTGTGATTTATACGGAACTGAATAATTCACTTAATAAACTGCTGTATACTACTACTGAAATATGGTCTTACTATCTTAATAATGTTATAAATTCAAAAGTTTTGTTGGATGAATGAATGTTTGGAACATTTCAACAGATATGTGCGAAATTTGTAACACACATATCTGTAATAATGCATAGACCAGTTGATAAGTTTTTTTTAACACGTTTGCTGCGGCCCCAATTTTTGCGTATTTACCGTCCCTGCGTACGAGGTGTTATCGACCCGCTCTTTCACTAGACGTTAGTGCGACACGCGGTTCATTAGACCCCACGTCCCTTAACAAAGTTATGCCTTTCGCACCACAGATAAGCATACATTTTTCCTTGCCTCACCACAGGGAAGTTGCATTAGAGATGATTTAGGCCTCGTTTCGCAGCGAACGTGTTGATGAAGTCTATATAATTGTTCCTCGATATGTGGCCAGTGTTTAATTGATTTAATCTTAAAGGAAAAAATTAATAAACACTCTTTATTGCCAGCACGTTAAAGTGATCTGTAAAATGTCTCTTTATTACAAATAATTTTTTTAACTTATACAAAGTGCGATGTTCTGGTACAGTTCTTATGTTTGGAAATCGATATGCTCATTTTTTATTTGCATGTTATACTTTGAACGGAACAACGGTTTAAGAAATAACGTATGTTTTCCGTCCGACGTAAACAGTGACGGGTTTACCGAGAACGAATACGGTTCTGTATGTACGGTACGCAACATCATATCATTTCAGAGCGCGGGACAGGCGTAAACAATGAAATCATTTATTATCACGTTGCCCGCTCAAAATACCTCCCCCTCCTCAAGACTATAATCAATGGAGCGATGCAGGAAAAAATGAAATTATATTGTCAATGTGAAAAGTAAAAAAAATATGCATATTAAATGTCATAATTTATATCACAAATAAAATTACGGCCCCAAACTAGGTGGGGTTGCATCGTTTGATTACAAAGTTCCTATGGCCATCTTCCAGTTCCACCATCAGATCAGCTCTATGGTATAATATTATTACATTGTCATGCGATTTACATATGCGAGCAATATTTTAGATCAATGGGAATGGGAAAGTGGAACTGGGAACTGGGAAGACACGGTGTAGCTAAATAAAAGCTTGTAAAAACACAGAATTTCCTGATTATTATTGAGGTTCTCGACGTACGAGAAGCATTTATTTTGTTACGTTTGTGTCTACCTTAAAAAAAATTGATAAAATGAAAACCCCCAAATAGTTGGGATTGTAACTTTTTTTTTTTGCTTAATTTTTAGTTTATACTTGTTGACTGTACTTTAAAAAGACGTGTCCATCGTTTTACTACAGGGGCGCATTAATAACGTCGGAGTTGAACGCAATCCTAACTGAGCTATGTCTTCCGCATCGTGTCGGATGTGTGCCGCTTGCCCTAAAATCTACGCCTTCACTAAATGTATTAGTTTCCTTACTATTTTTAATCTAATCACGTTCATCTTTGATCGTCGAATATGTTTTAGATTTTGGGCATTTTCAAGACAAGTTGGTGAAACAAAACTTTTTAGTGCAAATTCAGTTACTTTACTTTGATATGTTTTAGTATGGATGAATCATTTAAGGTTATTATGTTTGTCTATGTGTATATTATAACCGTTTCCATCTTGGCCAATTAAGCAACTTAGCAATTGAAGTGAAATTTCTTGCATAGATTCAAAGTTATTGGTACTTTAAGGTTGAGTGACTATGAAGGCTTCATTTTTTTATTTACTGTTAATACTTTTACGGCTTCACCGGATTGTAAAGTGGCCGTGCACTAATATAGCTTAAGTTGAACTTTTAGAATAACATAAAAAAACCTCGGGTCGTCTCCATGTAAAAAGTCCAAGGTTCACTGGTAACAGTTTCTATTGCTTGAATAGCGTCTGTAAAATAATTCTATTCAATTTTGAAAAAAATATAAAATGTTTTAGATTTCTTCATTGTACGTGTTTTTACATATTTTTACATACTTTTGGTAGAACAATTTAAAATAGACAGGAAGTAAATACTACACCTTTCTTGTCTATGTTGGTTGACCTCCCCCTACGTCCGCGTAACTCAAGCCCTCTCCGCTTCCGTGTGAAGCCTTTTAGTGTTTCCCAATATCACAAACTAACTGAGGTGACAATTTAATTATACTATATTAACTTTCGTAGAGCGAGAGCCTTATAAAGTCCATTTGTTATTAGTTACAGTAACTTAAACGTCCCGTCTCCTTTCGAAATTAATGAAAGAACAGACGGCGTTCTGAAAAGATGCAGATTCTTTCTTCAAACCCAAAGTAACTAAATGAGGTTTAATATCGTATTGGTAATGGTACACCTTGGTAGTTATTTATGTTTTTGTAATGTTGGTATTTGAAATCGCTTAGAATGTTAGATGGAAATTGTAGTCGCGTAGTTTTCTTCATGTCTTAATTATTATTTATGTATAACAGCTGGCGAGCAGAGGTTGCCGCGCGCCCGCCGCCGAGTGGCAACGACTTGGTTATTTATAAAACAGACTCGACTCTCGTTTTGTCTTCGGCGCGCTCTTTATTTTGTCTAAATATACGCAGTTTTGGGAACATCGTCGCAGCCGCCTCTGCCCCTGCCGCGACACCGACACTGGCTTCGCGCCAAAACCTCATATTTTCCCGCCATTTTATATTCTGTACGATGTCTATAACGCGCATGCGTCAATTTATCTCGCATAAGATAGGTCACTTAAAACTGTATTATTTCAGATCACGCCATAAGATAATCGAAAGCAAATGTTTTTATTTCACGCTCTTGAATAAAGAAAATACACATAAATTCATATTATCTGTGATATAAGTTATATTGCCTAAGTGATTCATTATATATTTTAGAAAGAAATCATGAGATTGCCGACGCAAATCGCGTTTTGTTCTGCCATATTTAAATGAATGCAAGACATGACCAACATTGTGTCGACCATAAGATTAAGATGCTGTGGACGGCACAAAACTAGGGCACGACTTGGTTGGTCAGTCTATTCTTGTTCGCGATGCCACATTGTAGGTAACAAAGCGAGCTTGCTTTTGAAAGCGTTAATGACCAATTTTCGACGCATTCGTGATGTATTTGCGCTATAACGCAGACTCGTTAACAGATTAACGATTACACGATCGTCTTGAAATTTCATTTAGTATTTCCTAAAGACGTCAATACGTGAATATTTAATTTCGAAAATGTAGCAAGTACAACGCGGGCGCGGACGCCGATAAAGAATCGTAAAATAGAGCATTAAATAGCTGTTAAATTTTTTAATCGGTTTCGGATTTGAAAAAGGAATATTTGCTTAAATTTTTTAGGCTATCTGTAAGAAGAGATTAGATTGATGTACAAATATCGTAATTGTTACAAACATGCAAATAAGTGGAATTTAATGTACGTGAATTAATTCAACGGCTTTGATAGACGAAACGAAACGAATAATAGTTGAAGTTAAATATGACTAAGAATTGATCAAGTGGACAGCCGCTTGCAGCCATCAATTTTATAAGGATAACAATTTGTTATACCAGTATACGATACTGCCGCGCTCATACCGGCCGCGTCTAAAATCGTATTTCCGTAGAATCCTTACAAGCGATGCTAAGCACCCTGAGTCGGCTTAGCAGTTCAACGACCTCCAAGTCCAGAACTTATCCTGTAACTGCGCAAAAAAAGAACACATTGAAACTTTATTCACTCCAGTCGAAAGACACTGGCCTTATCCTGGTCTTTGTTACTGTAGCTATAAAATAAACAACAAAAATTTCATTTTTACATTGTAAGGTAAAAATGAAAGTAACAATTAGTTTATATTACTTCAATTGAAATGACGTCCACCATCGATTTATACTGTACGAACTGGGTCACATCAACAAAAGAGCATCGCATTTGGCCCGAGCCACAATGGATATAGAGGAAAAATTTAATGAATCAGATAAGGTTTATGGTGGACAGTTCGACCTCGGCCGTCAAATGGCTGGCCATCGATCGGACAGGGAAGGGGAAGGGGGAGAGCATCACGCGCATTTGCTGCACGCGACCAACCCTTTGGGTACTTTTCGGCTTTGTATACCACCCTCACCACAATTTGTGGTCATTCGACATATTAGACATTACCGGATATTTCAATAAAAATTGAATTTAAGAATTTTGAAAAATCAATGTCTCAATGTTAGAATTTATAAAAGATTACATCCCATTATTCGTTGGATAGATTAAAGAATGCTGCTTCGAAGCAAGCTCAAACTATGTGGAATTCACTGTAATTGGCTAAGACGAGTAAGGTACATATCATAGATAATATTTCACAGTACAAATATATTTTTCATATATGATTGCACATTCATAAGTAATTATTGAATGTAGCGGGTGATACGATGTGGCGACCTTCCTCGTGTATTACCGTGGTAGCCGAAGCGCAAACATCCGTACTGGTCCGGATGTCATCTGTCGCAACCACCGGCATTTCACCACAACCGCCGCGGCGCGTGGAGCGGGCCCAATTCGGAAGAGGTCACGCTCTTCTGACCAGCCGGCGTCAATCAATGTTCCATGTTTGATTGCGGACTATTGTTGAAATTGCACATTTCCCTAATGTCATCTATGTCCGACTGATTACATGTTTAACCTTCAATTAAATGTTAGCGGAAGCTTTGAGGTTTTAATGATCGGATAATTGTACGAATCGTAGAGTTAAATACTATTTAAAATATGACGTCTAATAAATGTGACATGAAGTTACCTAATATGGGTACCGAGTTAGTATATGTAGATCTGGAACTTAAGAGGATGTAAGAAAAATCTGACGAGTCGTTACAACACTAGTTACCTTAGAACCTTTCAACTTTATTTGTTTCTCGTCCTTCATAATTAGAAGATCCGACAACTCGTAACTTTTTAACGTAAATAATTTAACGCAGTTTCATTACTCCAGTTTCGTTAAAAATATACAGCGTATTAGATTACAAACTTGTTCGTCCGGTGTAAGACATCAGACATCACGAATTCCAAGGCTGTTGATAATTATATTCTTGTCGCAGCGTTAGTATTTTAGACGTAATCGACATTTTAAAACTTACTTCGCTGACGTCGAAAAATAAGCGTTGTAGATCGACGTGTTCGCGTCCGCCGCAGCGTGCTGGCGTCTCAAAGCCATTTATAGCCAGCGTTTGTCGTCTTCTTGTCAAGAGGCATGTCCGTGGACGCCGCGCCGCGCCGGCCCGGGCGGGCGGCGAGCGACCGAAATAGCCGCCGCCCCGCGCCGCTTAACAATGCAATAAAAAGAAATTAACATTCTAAAGTCGCCTGCGCTAAGTTGATTCTCGTGTCATTTGGATGCGGTCCAATATGCCGTGATATTTCTTTTAGACAAGACTCTAGTCGCTTCCGTTAAGTGAGATCGAAAATAGACGCATCTAGCGCGGAGGACGAGAGATAGTTTTTTTGTTCGTATCTCGATGTTATTTCCGTTGTCACGTCATTACCAGTGTTGACATGTTGGTGTGTTTGTCGCAGGTTTCGGGCTGGCGGCGGCTGCAGCGGCGGGCGTGCGTGCTGGCTACCCCACCGTGCTGCAATCGCCGTACGGGTAAGTTAATATCTATTTCACTTCCACACATGCGATTCAATGTTCAATGGTACATACACTTACGAATTTGCCAGCACAGCGGCTCCCTGCCGTTGCTTACACATCTCACGAGACAAAAATCAGACTTGCAAATACTTTTAAGGACATAATAGGAAAGGCAAAGATGTGCCAAGTTCTACTCTTACAAACCTTCCCGGACACACAGTTAGTAGATTTGTCACGAAGCTAGAGCATTACTGAAGTGCGGTGCACGACTTACCGCGTTAGGTAAAGTGCGCGGCGAGCGCTGGTAAGTGGGCCCGAGGGGCGAATGCTCGACCGAGCCTGAGCGGAGGTGCTGAGCTGAGTTTTGTCTCGGTAGATGAGGCGGGCGGCGCCTGCGCACGGCCGGCGGCGCGACACCCGGCGGACGTCTCACCTTATCTATATAACAAACATTTTCACATAGGTATCTATGGCAAGCGTGAGCGTGAGAGTGGATTTTTTTCGTTTTGGGTGTGAATTAGTCGATTGGGTTTTTAATGTTTACGTTTTATAAAGCTATCCGGGGCATGGGCGGCGCCGGCGCCGGCGCAGCCAGCCGCGGGCGCCGCCCAGCCCGCACGACTTGCGCATCGTTACCAACACTCGATGTTTTCTTACTTATATTTTATTTATGTTTTATATGCCGTGTTCGTGTAAGATTTTTGTTGATTTGAAATGATTTTTTTTGTTGGTGGTGGATTTCGTTTAATACACTTACTAAGTTTTAAGCGCGTAACCAAACTTACCTTAGGAGCTTGTTGCGCGCAAACCTTCACATTGAAAAATATATTTCATGAAAACATCTGTAAACGGTATAAAACTTTTTTAATTGATAGAAAATGATTATGATGTTTTAAAATCTGCAATAGCGTTAAAATATTTGCGAGCGCATTTCAGGCTACAGGCTGTTTTGTTACGCGGCGTTAATCTGTGACCTGAATTTTAGAACAAAGTGTAGCTTTATTTGTTGCCTCGACTCGACATAATAGACACAGCTCAGATGTAGTATTGTGTCATTTCACTTTCCGTGCAGCAAGCAGCAATAAATGTGAATTTTTCCTTCACTTCCACTGGCGTGTTACGTGTACTGTACAATAGATCGATAATAACCCAATGCCACAGTTCCGCCGCCGAACCACTACATCTATTATTTATTCATCGAATTTTCAACCTAATGAAAAAAACAATGGAGCAATAGCTGAATTCGATTAATCATTGTCAGGTTTTAATTCTAAATTAATGAGAACGTAGGCGTATGTGGGCGGTTGGCTTCCCGAATATGTACGTAGGTGTTCCGACGTCACCCCGAGCATTCTGGTCTTATAGGTGTGCATGTAAGTAACCGATATTGTAAGTATTGTAAACTAAAATCTGGAACCTTTAGACGTCTAACAGTAATATAATGATAGATGTGATATTAAACGAATCTTAGTTAACGATTGTCTGTACCTATGTAGATGTGGCAGCTTGTGTGATGTTTCGCCAGTTTTATATTGCTCTTTCCGCGTGTTTGTTACATCTCTTCAGATCCTTCTGTAATAACTTTGATACACCCCGTGAGTCGTACTAGATAAGAGAGACAGACATTTCTGGCTTATAGCTGCGTATATGTCGTTTGTTTAAATACTGTTAAGTCGTAGGTATTGCACATTGTGATAGTACTAGCGGCCCACAGGTGGGCGTAGTGACCGGGCGGAGTTTGCGGGCGGGCGTGATCCGCGCATGCGCCCTCGGCCCCAGAGCCTGCGCCGAGCTGATCCATCGAAAGCGAATCTCGAACAGAAATCTATTCGTCCCTCTCGACCGCTATGTAGTTGAAAAAAGACGAACGCTGGAGAAAATGTTTAGAATTAAAACGTATTCGCGGCCGAGTGCTCTCCGATGGGGCTGATGCGGCACGTTCTCGAGGGTACTCCGCCGCGGGACTTGACCGCTCCGCGTCTCACTATAAAGGGAATTATGCCAAGTTGACATTTTTCGTCACTACCACGAACGCTTGATGAAATTTTGACAATGTCAAAGGAAGTTAAATATTACATCTGGTTTAAAACTGTTTAAAAGATAATAATTATCAAACTAAATTATTATCTTACATGTGTTCTTTAAAATGTGTCTCAAAAAATCTTATGAAAAACAGGTCAAACTAAATCGCAAAACTGTCATTACTCCTGTTTTTTTCCACTCTAACTAATGGCTTCACATTTTTCTGGCTTAGCATTACAAAATTTAGGTTAAGAATCTATTCTGACTACATTACAAATTACATATCTAGTCCCGAAAGTATATTAAAAGAATTTTCTGAACCAAATTCTTGGCATTTGACATAAAATTTAAATAGAGCGTCAATTATTTTATAGTTAGATCTATGTGTGTGTAATGCATCTTTAACTGTAACAATTAGTCACCACAAATGCATCTCGTCATTCGATAATTCAATTGGATCATAACATCATAGAAGCGATGTGTCTAATAAGGTAAATTAAAAAAAAAATCTTCGAGATAAGTGATGTACGATCGAATTACGGTCAAGACGGCGAACGTTACCAGCCGACATTTTTATTAGGTTTCTTTTTTAATGTTTGGTGGCAGTGACGCACGGTGGCGGCCGTCCGCGGGGACGAAGTCCAGACCGCGAGAAACCGGGCTCGCCCGGGCTAGGTTGATCGATGTCTACTAACCTAACATGACAAGCTCGCGCCTCACAAGGCTAACGGGGCTAGGTAGAGTGTGATGACAGATTGATAATGTGTTTAATTTTGCGAAGATGATTTTTCACACTACGTAGTTTTTTTTTTAGATTAATGAGTGTGAAAAGTTATCAGGGGCGTTGACGGCTTACAATATATATGTGATTACCTTTTGATAAATTGTGCTTGATTCGGCAGGTTGTCCCCGGGGTACGTGTACGGCGCGCCGGGATAATAACTCCTTCTGGTAGTTCGTCGTTGTCTATTAATATAACGGCCGGTTTAATTTTCAATGTCTTGATGGCCTCA
>JAODUI010000012.1:7430646-7443662 GCA_027563995.1 Papilio gigon
ATTGCACGAGTCGATGCGGAGAATTCGATGTTAGGTGTAGCGGGGTGTACACGGGTAAGCACTGCGTAGTGCGCAATTCGAGGTCAACCTAAATATTTGCACTATACCGACAACTGTCACCATAAGCAGTTTCTTAAAGCGATAATTTTCTTTAAACGATACGAGCTAGAATGGGAAGGAAAATACAAACGCGCGCGAGGGTTATGAAGAAACTAGTGTTATTCATAGATATAAAAACAATCGGATGAGTTGCAGATGCCTCGACATACTGTATGCAGGCCCGATGACGTTCGTGTACATTACTTTAAAGGGAAATGATAAAAGCCTCGATTTAAATTCTTTATAACCCATGAGAATTAAATGAGATGACTCGACTTCTATTGGACACTTGCCACGGCCATGTTTCGCAGCTGCAGCGGACAGTCTACATTTAGACTATAAAATATTTATGAGTATATAAAATGTAGACGTGTCAATTATTTCAGTATTGATTTCTTTGGACGGACATTGTAGTTAATGTCAATCTCTGCATTTCGTAGCTGTCAAAGCAGTATGTAGTTTGATCTTTACGATGTCATAAGTAATACGATCCTCGGTTACTTCCAGCTGCGGCGGCGGCGGCGAGCGGCGCGGGCTACATGTCGCCGTACTACGCGCTGCCGGGCGGCGGCGTGCAGGCGCCCCTCCTGCCGCCCCTGCCATACCCCCCGCAGCTGCAGGAGGCGCGCATGCAATGAGACCGCGTCCAACAGACTCCGTGGCTACACTACTATTCAACTAATACCATGCCGTAGTAAAACTTAAAACCTCTACGCATTAACTTTAAAAAAATGCGGACAATTCAGATACTAACCTAGAACAGCGCACTCTAGCGGCAGTCCGCTTGTACTTCTCTGTCATAAATCATAAGCATTCTTTGAACGAGCTTTACCTTAGTGCGTAGATCTAACATCCCTGTAGCCGCAATCTGTTGATGAAATTGTGATGATTGAATTAAAAAAAAAACTTCTAAGATTCAAGTAGGACTCTATAAGTGAATTGAAACAAATCTTGAAATGGAATTGAGAATGTTACCGCTAAATAACCAAATATCTAAACAACGTTTAACACAAACGTGTGTAACCAAAACAAGTGTAAATGACCAAAGCTATGAGCTTATACCAAAATATTGAAGACATCTTGATGCTTACATTTTTAAGGTACGGATAAAGGTGATGGGTCGAACTCTAGTAAACATAATGTACTTAATATAAGTAATTAAAGTTATTCTAGATATTAATTAGCTATGTTAAACAAAGCTCTTGCCTCACGCCTTCCTGTAATCACATATAGTTCTACTAACATATCATATCTGTACATATTACCCCTTAATTTCAAAATAATAGATGAAATAAATATATATTAAAAAGCTCTTAAATGACAATAAACAATTGAAAAGAACTTTCTTTTCACCTTCAATACTTTTTTATTTAAAATTTACATCTTAATTTATTCTCTAGACTTTTTAAACACGAAACGAATGCTCGATTACTAATTTTTCTATCGTTTTCTTTTTATTTATTTTATAAGTTTTTGTTATGTCCGACGATTTTATTAATCATGAATCAATAAAATCTTTTTACAATACTATATCTGTTCTCTAACGTGCTTTTTATGACAATGACGAAATACATTTAATTACTTAAACGTCTTAGTAAAATAATTCATCAATTCCTTTGTCGTCAGATATACTCGTCGAAGTCTTGCGACAGGACAATTTAATTTACGCAGTAATTTAATTAATTACTACTAAATTTTGTTTAATTACAGCTTACTTTGCTAAGATAATTAACCCAAAATCGTTAAAGTTAGATTCGAAATATTTACACACAGACGCTGAATTTTAAAATATAAATAACAATTCGCAAAATTATGTGCAAAGGGATGTAACGATTTTCTTAGGGCTTGATAAATGAAACGTCCGTCGACTAAGACTGACGTCTATAGTTGTGGTAGATGAAGAGGTGATGCGATGCAAATTGCTGTGTATTTAATGTAGCTTTTATAAATCGGTAGTTACATGTCCATATTGCTCAATGTGTCCCGGGAAGGACTCGGTTTAGCTTAAGGTCAGGAGAGCAATAGAGGGCTTATTTTATATAACTTTAATAAATTTACTTGTATCGCTGTAAAACATAGTTGGTAATGAACGCCCTTCTAACATTTATATGTTCTCCGAAGCGGTATAGGGTACTTACTAGGTAGTTTAATTCAATTACTAGTCCATGTAATTTTAATGATAAAGAATTTAGACTTCCGCCGGCCGTTCCGATATTGTAACCAACATCGACCTTGCCTCATTTAATCAACGATTACTCCTGTTTTAAGTTACATGTGACTTCGTTAGTTCGTCGAGGAACGAACAAGTCTGTTAATGAAGGTTGTAGCGACGAGGTTCCGAGGTAAGGCAGAGCGTGGAGAGGCCGGCATGTAGTACAAGTTAAGGGCATTAGACCGAGGATCGCTGAACCTTAGGTCTTAAGGTTAATATTAATGTAATATGCTGTTATTCGTAATTTATTTTGTTGATATTTGTAAAGCGTCATGTTGATAACTATTTATTGTGGAAGAGTAATAAAAAATTGTTAAATATTTATCGACCGAATCGAATCTCTCGTAGCGTCCCCTCGCAGTCCGAGTCTTGAATTGTGATTCGGTCCAATATTATATTGAAATATACACAGTAAACTTTATAATTGTAAGTAGGTTTAAATGTTTAATGCATACCAAATGGAACATTAAATCGTTTTAGCCATAGCGGTGGCCATCTTGCCTTACATGTACTACTTATTGTATAGTTTATATGAAAGAATATATAATATATTGCTACACATATCATCGAACCAGGTGTATGAAAATTTCAGTGTCACCGTGCACTGTTCTGTCCATTACATAGTGCATTTCATTCACAGTAATTAAGCACAATTATTTATGTATTACGTACTCGATAAATGGAAGTTCATAATAAAATACTTAATAATTGTTATGAGTAATTTAAAATTATACTGTAATTGTACTTAATCTAGGTTTAACTAAAATGGAAAATAATTTTGTAAGGTAAAAAATTATTGTTTTTTATTTCATCCCACATAGACTTAAGATGGATAACAATTTGATAAAGTTTATTATAATAAAACCAAACCAAAAATGTTTGTTTAGAGGAATTTGTGTCGTCAGATATCTTGGCACGAAGTCAACATAGATTCAACACTATCCTATTTCGTATTTACACAAGTCTAGATTACATTTTATAAATAACATTTACTTTTGACCGCGATTTCGTTCGAGAGGGATTAAAAAAAAGTAAATGGAACATGCTCTCTACCAGCCAGTAATCTAAATAAAAAAACTTTGTATGATATCTGATAGATTCGTATTGAAAATCGTTATTAAAAATAAAATAGGGAAGCCACCGTAATGTATAATATACCAGTTCTAGTACGTCCCACAAGGAAATTTGACTCCCCTTTGCTACTTATTCGCCCTCCCCAATGTTCATTGCAACTGCTTTGTTAAAATCCTTTGGGGTCGGACGAGACGAGAATATTTATATGATACGTACCGATATTACGTTGCGTTGCATGATTGAACTTTAGGAGTTATCGAGCAAGAATTTTAAATAACATAGGTTTGTATTGTTTGTGGTTATGTTCTAGTCGAAGTGACCTTTGTAACTTAGTAACCTTTGGGGTTCAGTTAAAAATCCTATTTAATAAATCAGGAAGGAAACATTAATAGCATCTTGCCTAACTTACGCAATCGGCTAAATCGTGATTTTATGTTTTAAATAGAGCATACATTAACTGGGGCTTTTAGTGGCAATTTTAATAAGATAGGTTTGTTAAAAACGAGTTAAGAAAGTGATTATCTTGTTCTAATATATATAGGAAAATTTATTTGAAAGACAAAAATCGTTGCATGAAGACTTTGTAAGGAATATGATATAAGACAATCAAAAATAAATAAATAAAAACTACCATGGCTGATAAGTTATCTGTCCATATCTTGTCACTTTTTGTATTTATTTATCTAAAACCCTACTCTATGGTTTTTTCAACTTCTGTCAATGTCAAACGTCAAGTTACCGCTTTATGCTGTTTATGCTTAATTTTGTCTGTCTTCTGTTTACAGTGTTTAGGTGCTTAGTATGTAAGCACACGTCTTAATTTCACATCATTGTTTTCAGCAACAACATTTTTAATAGCGAGACATTTTAAAATAGAAACTATACTATTTTTTTTATTAGAATGTATGACGCCAAATAGAAGCAATTTAATGGTTACTAGTATTTCCCGGTAATATATAGAATACATTCTTGAGATTAGTTGTATTTCATCATCATGGCAGGGCAAGGCCACCAGTTCCCTGGTAATTTCCAGGGTAATCCCGGAGCCATGAGGACAGGATATGGTGGTGGACCGATGGGTGGGCAAATTCCACAAATGCCAAATCAGTTAACAGGTAACTTTTATAAGTTCAATAATGATTTAAAGATGCCACTGATGCTCTCTTCTCAGAATGTTTGTTGATTAACAAAAACTTGTATTTAATGTTTGTCATATTTGTAAATAATGTGTTTATAATTTACTGTTGTTTTGTAAATTTTCAGGTGTCATGGCAGGTCCGATGACCAATGGAGGTATGGTTGGTATGGGCAATCAGATGGTGCCACCATATGGGTCTGCAATGCAAAACCAAATGGGCAATATGGCAATGGGACCACAAGTAAGTAAATAAATTCTTGTTTTCACAATATTGCTTAAAAGTTGAATTATACGTTTTGATATAAAATAGAACAAGACAATTGAGCTGTTTATTGTTTATTCACCTGATCCTTTTAAGAATTCCAGTATTATCTATTACTACTGTACAATGTTACCTGTCTTTATATAAGAAAGATTGAAGGACATACAAAGTGATTGGGATATGAAAAAAACAGAAGTATATTTGTAGCCAGTTTGAGTTTCTATTTGTTCTCTTTTACTTAGGTTCATTTATGCCAGAGTTACATCTGTCCTTGGTTGATATATTAATTGCTTCCAGGGAATGGGGGTGGGCGGAGGAGTGGGGCCTGGTCCTGGCATGGTGCAGCAAGTTGTACAACAACAAGGTAATGGTTTGAATAATTCTGTAATAAAAAAACTGAATGACACAATATAATTTAGAATAGATTACTGCGGTTCTGCTTCCCGTATTAGGTGGGTATCTGAATTATGTCATCATATCAGCCACATGTTGCCCACTCCTGAGTGTAGGCCTACCCCATAGATTGCTACGACGATCGGTTCTCGGCAGCCCTCATCTAGGCTGCTCCCGCAAACTTAATCAGATCATTGGTCCAACTTGCGGGAGGCCTATTATAATTAATACGAATTACATAGGTGTACATAATTATGAACTTAATCCAGACATGTTTAATTGTGCATTTGTTATTTGTAGTGTGTTTGAGCTATGAAAACATGAGAAAACTATCTTGAGAAAAAAAAATTATGTAGATTTTTTCTATCAATTTGGAATGTAAATGTTGGTAACGATATTTTAAAGCGATGCAAGCTGGGCCTGTGGCTGCAGCTCCCACTGCTCCACCCTCGGCGCCTCCGCAGCCGGCCAAGGACTTTAACACTGCTTCGTTGTGCAAGTATGCGTATACACTAAGTAGCTTGATTTGATTTCAATTTTAAAATTGTAAAGAAGGAAATCATTAATTAGTATTTTTAATATTACATTTTTCAATTAATAACTTTGAGATATCCTAGGTTTGGACAAGAGACAGTTCAAGACATAGTAAGTAGAACACAAGACGTGTTTCAAACGTTGAAAGCAATCCAACCACCGAACGGCACGCAGCACGGTGAGAACGCCAGCAACGACAAGAAGGCTAAAGTTCAAGAACAACTGCGCACAATAAGACTGCTCTTCAAACGGTTACGGTTGATTTACGACAAGTGTAATGAGACTTGTCAGGTAGAGGTATATCCATTTTTTTTTAATTTAATTAAAAAAAAAAAAACCCCAATAAGTAGTCAATTTTTACTGATACGTCAATTTTTAAGTGATTCGCCTAAAGGCAAAATATCCTTTAATATACTTGCAACCCAAATTTTACACTTTTTGAAGATCAATTTCTAAAAATACTTACTTATGTATAGTAGAAACATATCAGAAATCTCTTAAAAATTAAAACTTTACAATCTAATAGACAACATGAATAATTGATGAATTGTTATATATGTGACTACTAGACTATTGTCATTTATTAATAATTTTTTTCCGAGATAAAATATATCCTTGAAATAATTGAAATTTGTCCGAACATAACTAAAGATAATTTTATAATTTCCAGGGTATGGAGTACACGCATATGGAGAGTCTGATACCTCTCAAAGACGAAGCTGACAATAAAACATTGGACGAGAGAAGAAACACGGAGACATACAGACAGGTTTTAGAAGAAAATAAACAACTCACTGAACAGGTATAAATCTGTATTTATCTTGTATTTTAAATGACATACTTAAACTGTCTAAATATTCAGTAATCGCTGAAATATTTCAAATGTATATAATTTATACTAGTCAGACTAATTTAAAAGAGAAATTAAACTTTTTTTTTTGTAATTCTTATATCAATAATTCAACTCAATAATGCAAATATCAAAAAATTTTATGTCAATTTTTGTAGGCCAGCTGTATAATTGCTGTCATATTTTTTTTTCGTGAAAAGAAGATTTAATTTACAAGAATTTTGTTTTCATGTGACATTTTAATTTTGTCACATACAATATATTTTTAATTTCCTATACACTTATCTCTGGCACTACACTACACTTTCCCGGACATTTTGTATGTGGTGATTGGTAAATGATTTAATTTGATATTCCAGGTGGTCTTAAAGAACAAACAACTGAAGGAGGTGATCACGAACTTGAGGACAATAATCTGGGAGATCAACGTCATGTTGACTATGCGAAGATCGTAGATGACCAGAGATTGTTACAAATTCTCTTCACTGTAATAAACCAGTCTAACAAGACTGTTCTTGTAAATGTTAGACAGTCACATAACAGCGATGGCAATCAGACTGTCATCATCGTCATTAGCCATTGCCCACTGGTAGACTTCCCCAATGCCTTCGACAGCATGCGGTACTTCCACATTCAGTCCAATCTCCTGGGCACTGAATATGTGCTTACTAAATTATTAATAATACGAACGCCCCACTGGCTCTTGGGTAGGACAACTTTTCAGAGATGAATAATGAAGCTGTCTGCAATTCTTCTAATATTCAAATCCTTAATGTGATCAATGTCGTTCAAATGTAAATAGATTACTGTATATTATAGATAAAGGATGTTGTAAATTTAAGTAAAACGATAAGTGTTCTAGTTTAAAAATAAAATTTGAATAAATGTGTTGCATATACTGTTTTTTTCTTTTTACTGACACGCCTGTAATTTTCATTCGACTAATGCATTGTATACCCAGTTTTGTTTCTCATATTTTTTTATATGCCATTTTTTACTTTTTAATAATGGACAAGTCATAGGATACCTTTAAGAAATGAGACACCTTGAATTTCTTTTAATTTTATTAAGTAGAAATTAAACTTATTCATATAAGTTTGGATTTAACCAAGAGCTCCAACAGACTATCGGCCGATAGTTTACTGGAATTTGGACTTAACAGCTCAACCCTACCAAACTACCAGCGGATATAAAGTGCGCAGGCGCAATATCAACCGCTAAGAACTCTAAGTCGATATAAATTAATTAAATTATAAGTAAAATAAAGCGGATGGCAAGCATTCTTTTCAATAAGCTATTTTAAAAGAACTATTTAAGGCATATTTATAAACATTGGATGATAGAATGAGAAAGTTCTCTGAATATTTTTTCTTCTTAATGATATCACAAACGTGTTGTCGATTGTTAGAAATAGAGAATTACTGCCATATTAACTTACAGCAATATTAACACAGTGTACTTTGTTAATAAAAGAGATATTTTAATATCCATTAAGTACGTCTATATGCGTTCGCTAGGTTTCAATACTTCGGTGGCTTTTTTCTTTTTCTCTAGAAACTTCTTCTCGTAGTGATGATCTTCCGGTTCCAAGACCAAATCTAGCTGGGCCTGGTCCGCTTGTTCTGGTATTTCTGGTGCAGCATCCAGTAATTTACCAGCGCTCCTACCGGCTGGTAAAGCGTGGAAGGCTTCAGCTAGTTCTGGATTGATGTCCTCCAGCGGCGTGTCACCAGATCTAATGTAGACGGGTACGTAGCCAGGCACCGGTGGTAGGAACTGCCATTTCGGACGCGCCTCTGGAAATGTTAGATGAATTAATGAATACCCTTGTTTTTTTTTGTAATTAGACCATAAACGAGCACCGACCGATTATACAGGGTATACTATGACACTATGAGTAAGGCAGTCGGTATAGACTTGGTTTGATGCGTGTCAATGTTTTTTTTTTCATGACTACACTCCGATACAAGTATAACGAACCAGTGATTGCGATTTTAAATGAAAATCGTCAAAGAACTACCATCTATTAAAACGTAATAGTGTTCATCCAACTTGCAATTAATGTTTAATCATCGTATATGACATTTCAGTACAACTGTCCATCAGGAAACCTGTCCGCGTTGGTGGTTATTCGATTTGCATAAAAGCTTTTAATGACTGCTTTTATATGTCTAGTACGATAATTATTCAACGTAGGAAATAGATTTCTTGTTTTTAACGCTTTTTATTTTGCTAGACCCTTCGAAGTATTGCCAGTATCTTTAGACGATAATAAAAAATCTATTCACTATTTTTTTACATCGACGCAAATTGAGAATCGTATTACATTTTTTATTAATAATATTAGCAATGTTCGTTAATTCACTTTAACCAATGCAACTAAGCTGTAGGTTTACGCTAAGATATAGTTTAAAATAGTCGAATGGCGGTATTCAACTCGACCACGTATCGGAAGTCTATATTCTTAACCGTTAGGCTATTGGCGCTATAAATTGACATAGTTACCGTTATTGGAAATAGATGACATTGAGTGAAGTATAACATTTATGATCGTAAAATTTTCCTATTATAACTTAGGTTAACGGCGTGTGCTATCGGCTGACCCGGCCGGCGCGTCCGGACGGGATCAGGCACGCTAATGCAACGTGCGTCGTAAATTTGCTAATAGATAATGGGATAGAATAGACTCGACTGCTTGCGGAGACGTTTTCCTTGTTAACAAGGGTCGTTCAACTTGCGACTGTCGATTTGTAACTCAGAATCTAGATTGTTGATAACTCTTCATTGACGTGTTTAAAAAAAAAAAAAACTTAAAATGAGACCAAAAGTAAACAAAAAGTTTTAGGGAAAGTTTGTACGCATTTTGAGATCTGAATTCTGAACAGAGACCGTGTAAGCGGAGCAGGTAAACGTAATATATTGGTTCAGTTATATCTTGAATATCAATTGTCTTACAATTATACTGCGATCGAATCTTATAGCCTACTGGTATAATAAACATTGTTTTAAAGGAAATGAAGTTATAACACAGTACATGGTTTTCGTTTCTGAAGAATATTTTTATGGTATATCCATAGTTTACAGTTTAATTTGAAAGCTGTTTATTTGACTTTTCTCCTTGGTAGTTAAACGTTTGCTTAGGCCTTACTTAGTGTAAGTGGTTTTCTGTTAGCTTTTACAAACGTTTTCAAAATTTACGTGCGCATGCGTCTTAAATGGTTGTTCTCGACTTTATTTATGTAATGACTATTAATAGTTGGTAATACAATAGTGAATACTGGACAAAAATTAGTTTAGTATGTGCTGTTAAAAAAGATGTTAGCTCATAAAATATTTGATCATAAACTTCTACTAAAAGGATTTCGTCTTGAAGTAGTGCTTCTTTTAATTCAAATTCTAACAAAAATAAGTACTGTGTTTATGAGTAAAAGTTTTTCTTTGTAACAAATCTAAAATTGTGTTTGAGTGTAACGGTACAGAGGCGCAGCATGGCAGCGCGAGATTTGTCTAACTGTACTGCGCATGCGCCCAATTTACAAGTTGCTTTCATGTGCCACGCTAACAAGCAGCAATGGAAGTGCAAGTTATGTTAGAAATCTTCAATTTTTCGTTTGTAGTTCAATGCTCCATTTATTTAACTATATATGTCATAATCCGCGTCGCTTAATGATTACTGTAGAACTATGGGAAACGTTTAGTGTTTTATTTTAGTGCCATTTTGAATTTTTATTTTGTTGACCATCTGAAAATAACTGTAATAATATATCCCTAAAATTTCATATATTGATACGTAAAATGTTCCGTTTTATCATAGGAAAACATAGACTAGAAAGAACACTGGCCTGTTTTTTTTTTTTTAATATGACATATTGGCAGTTCTGTCAACCAAGTTATTATCTATTCAAAGACCGAGCAAAACTAACGTCGAAAGTCCTTTTGGTCAACGGAATATGATATTTTGATTAACATCCACGAGTGGTCCATTAAGAGCACTTTCTAACGGTTGATTTTGACTTGAACACTTTTTGCTCGTCGAAGTAACTGTAGCCTCTGGTTTATAGCCAGTTATAAAAAAAATATTATTTATAACCTCAAACTGTTTAGATTACGGAACAAAATAGTGTCAGTGTGATTTTTGAGAGTATTATGGAGTATTTTTTATATACTTATACATTATTTTGATGTATCGATGTTCACATTCAAAAAAACAATGGCCCGTGTAATTGCCCCTGTCATTGCTTCACGAACTTAAGAAGTAATTTAAAAACAAAAAACTGTACAATACAATACATAGGTCGATCATAATGCCACGTTCTTTAGTCGGTTAGAATTTTATGATTGATTGACATACCAGTTTATATTGTAGATGCTTTTTGTGCAATCAAAACTTTGTAGAAGTTCATTTACTGACAATAAAATGCATTTCGAAAGATGAATGAATGAACATCGGTTAATTGTGTATGTTATTAAAGACATTGTATTAAAAATATTAACCTATCTATAAATAGGATGTATTGGGTACAAACTCCCAACCTTGGTTCACTTTTTATTATGTCGTCGAGGTCGATTTGAGTCATTCTAACTTATGTCCTTATCTTTTCAAGTATTTGTAATGCACAGTATTAGCAAAAAAAGACGACAAAGTCATGTCATATATTTAAACAAAGTTAGATAATTAGTTAGTTGGGTTTGATGGTAGAATAAATATAGTCAAATTTACAAACTTGAAGATATAGGTGGGTAGTTTGAGGTTATAACGAACAACAGCGATGTTAACTATCAAAACAGCAAGGGCTTTTGATTTTAAAACACAATTAAATTGGTTAATTTCTGGCAATTGTATATTTGTGTAGAATTTTACTTAAAGTATCACTAAGGTTGTATTAATATCGTAATGACAGAAATATTTTTTAGTTTAAGGAAATTTAGTTATATGAATTTAATATATTCTTTCTTTAGGAAGCAATTAAAACTCTATGTAATGGCGTTGAAAGTTATCATAGACTCGATTTTGAAAACGGCTTACTCAGGCACCGTGTCTACGAGTCCTTAACTGGCGTTGTTCATAACGGGAGAGTCATTGTCCTGTCCAGTGGTGTGTAAACTCGCCTCGGAACGGGTTCATCGTGTTTGTTTTTGCATTATTATAAAATTCCAATTACCATTCGATGGTAGGGGGGCAATGTGTATCGTTTGGCACGACATCTATATATATCTATACATTGCTGCGTAACCTAACACGGTTGTACTTTCACGTCTAACTTTCACAGCAATGGAAATGTAATTCGGGTAAATGTTATTACCTGTTGATTGTATCTAAAGTGAGTCAGATCAATTATTTTTTTGTATCGACTGGTCGGTGGTCGAGAGCTTCTTTTTGGTTTAAACTCGAAACCTTTCTTGGAATAAAGATGATATCAGTTCGTGGTATTTGTAATGAGTTGTAGGGTTTTCATATATACGTATCTATGTCTTATTTAATGGTGCCTTCATTACCGTTGATAAACGGATCTTGTAGTACATGAAAACAACTTTTATTGTGTATATAAATTGTATATAATAATTAATTGAATTATAAAAAAAGATACAAAAATGATGTTTGGAATCATACGTGATCTAAAATACTCTATAATTAGCATATAAACTCAGAACAGAAGAAAAAACTAAGTTTCCAGTATCGCAGTGTTGTATCTTCCTAGTTCTAATAAAAACAAAACATAATCAATAAGTTATGCAATACAACAGTATTTAACGTACGCAGAGACGTTTGGCAAAATGTCAGGGTTATAACAATTAAATTGTTAGTTATTCAACTTAATAACTAAGGTTATTTTTTTCAATCAATTGAAAGTTTTGGATATTGTTATTATAATAATAAAGAAGTATGTTTTTATGTATGAAATTCATGTCATTGTATATTAAAAGTAATAACTAAGAATTTAAATTTTTTTAAGAATCTTTAACAGAGGCGCTGTATATATATGTTATGCCGTTTTCTCAATTATTTGGAGTCGGTCTTCCTTGTCCTCGTTCTTCAGACTAAGGTTTTTAAAGGCTTCTTCGTCGAGATTTAGTACTTTCATATCATCATCATCATCATCATATCAGCCACATGTCACCCACTGCTGAACGTAGGCGTCCCCCAAATATCGCCTAGACGATCGGTCCTCGGCCGCCCTCATCCAGGATGCTCCCGCAAACAACTAGTTTATGGGTTCATATTGCGCGAACCTTACTCACGTTGCGTCGACCTGTCCGTGTCCTGCACCTTCATATGCTTATTGATAATCGTCAGACATACGGTGGTCATCCGCGCTATCTTTTATTTTAATGTGAATTTCAAAGAAATCCATTTGCATGCTTTTTTTACGATGTAATATCCTCAAATCATGTTTTAATCGTGTTTAGATGGAGTTGGTATTGTAACATTTTTTCCCGTTGTGGTGATTCATAA
>JAODUI010000012.1:7450592-7467188 GCA_027563995.1 Papilio gigon
CGAATGCAACGGGATGAAGTAAATTTTTTTTTCAATGTTTTTCTCTATTTTCAGGAATTACGTAGAAAGAAATTTCTGCGTAACCTCCTCCATATCCTCCGCCGTATCCACCGCCGGTGCCGTAGCCGCCGCCGTTGTTATACCCGCCGCCGCTTCCATAGCCGCTGTTATCATATCCACCGTGGTAGCCACCGTGGCCGCCGTAGCCCCCGCCGTAGCCTCGGCCATGTCCTGTAAGTCATATTTCATAAATGAACAAAAACATTTATATATCATATAAAAACTAAACAAAATAAAAACTATCCGCAATATGAACGAACTATATATCGATACATTATTGACATTATAGCTGATGCTATCCGGGAGGTCGATTTCACCATTTTAAATTACGAAAAACACAAATAAAATAAAAAGTATCAATACAGACGTCAAACGTCCAATAGTCCCGGTCGCAAAATAATCTCAATGTTACAAAACGACATTCGGTGATATAAATGCAAATGTCATTTTTAAAAAGTGCATTAAATAAATTTATAAATCTCCGCAACAACATGTGCATAATATTATACATTGCATTGACAAATTATTTTTATTTAAATTAAATGTCAAAAAATCTGCTCGAATGTATTAAAGCAAATATAAGAATACGTATGGAATATGAACAAATCATCCAATGCGCAACTAAATTTTTATTGTCGAATTTTAAATTTCGAACTCGAACTCTCTTTTTTTCCTTTTCCAAATTTAAACCGATTTTATGGCCAGAACTGTAACCGAAAGAAATGATAAAAGTACAAATTAAAAAAAAAATGAATGTATGTCGTGTCATATACAAAGTAATTAAAATCTCTCGAATCTATTGGATTATTGACGTTTTAAGTACATGTTTATGTCATATTCGTCACATATATAATTAAATTGCACAAGTGCTGTTAAAGCGGCCTTGCTATTTGTGATGAGGAAGTCCTTAACATAAAGCAATATATATTTAATGCAATAAATTAAATAATTACTTACCATGTTCTTTCACTAATACAATAGTTTTGGTCGGTTCCTCGTACCCGCCGTGGCCGCCATAACCTCCGCTGTAACCTCCATTGTAGCCTCCGCCATACCCGAATCCTCCGCCGAAGGATATCCCACCTCCACCTCCGCCTCCGAGAAGCAAACTCTTCAGTAGATGCCTCTTCTGTCTGTTTTGTCTGACTGGCTGAGCATGCTCTTGGTCCTCTAATTTCTGCAATAATTATGACGTAATATAAAGTAACCCATTAACATATTGTCGATTGAGTTGTAACGTTGAAGGTCGGTAACGCATTTGTACCTCCAGTGTTGCGGATATTCATGGATGTCGACGAAAACTTTGGTGTTCGCGCCGCTCGTAGGAAAAGAGTTAAAAGTCCCCCTTTTTTACAGAAATAAAAACACTTTTCTCCATCAGTAGAGTATAGAGAAAAAGCAGGAAACTCTAGTATTATTTTCTATTCATAATAAACGAGAAATTTGAAGAGATTCAAAATGGCTATATTCTCTACTATAGTGCTTGCGTTGTAGCATGGTGCGGGTGACAGTTTCAGTAATGTTTCGATTCACTCTTGAAAGTTGCAGCGATTTACTAATTATGACCTAGTACTTGAGCTGTACCACATTCGTAATATATTAAATCATTAATAACTGTAGTAACTTAAACATAACCGACCGGAATGTTTTAGTCTGTAAATAAAATCCAATTTGAAAGAAAAATTAAGCGAAGTGTTATGCGTATAACGTAACGTAACGACGTATTTGATGATTATTAACAGAACTAAACATATTGCGAATAAGTTGTTAATTTTTATTAAATTTTAACTTAAACCACGGAATAAAAAAAAAACAATAATTTAAAACTTTAATGAGTGAATTAAATCGCGAAATAAAGAGTCGAGGTCTTGTGTTTCTGAAACAGGTTTTGGAGTAATATTAAAATTATTTTACAATTTTTTGTACTTGAAACTGTGAAGAACATGTTCGTACGCACAATATCACCTTGGATGGTGTTTATTTGGGAACCGTACAAAAGTAAGTAAAGATACGTTTTATTCGTAAAATATAATTATTAAAAATGATGGTTTCGTATTATTTACATTATTTAAAAAGATTTCAATGTTACCTGTACATAAATTGGTTGAGGGTTGATACCCAAAGATTTAGCGGAGGTCTCTCTCCCACTGGGCGGCGGGTTTTCTTGAGCTAAGAGCACTAGTATCGGGAACTGTCTGGAGCGATCATTGGCGTGGGTCCTGGAGTCCTTGGGGGGCGCTAGAACTGGTGCTACGAGTACCACTCTCTCGCCCGAGTCTAGGGCATTGTCGCCGACTGTGGCGCAGGCCAAGCCGGCCAATGCCACCACGCTCACCACTACACTGAATCCCATTGTGCACTGCTGCGGGACGTTCCGTCGCGACCTATTTATACATTCGACATCTGACGCCATCATACGTCACTACTCGCAGGATATTTCGTAGAACATTTTCTCACGTTACGTTACAAAAAGTAGGCTTTGATACACTACAATGCATTTTTTTTATAATTATTGCTTGTATTGTTTGCTGATATTAAACGTGCTATTATGTTCCTAGCGTTCGTGTACCCGACAATTTGCAATGTCTGTTCAGATATACGTCTCGTTATTCCCTTAAACCGGACGCCCGAGTTGGTATGGACACTTTTTATTTCACTTATTTGGTGCCATGAACATTTGTTTTATTTGAAAATCGATGACGCTTAAGTCAAAGGGAGTTGGAAAGAACTAGTGATATTGAGTTCTAGAATTTTATAGAAACAGTGTTGAATGTTTCCATAATATAGATCTAATGGACCCCCTAAAAGTCTACAATTGGTTAGTGTAAACATCGATACCATATGTCAGTTTAGCATTATTTAATAGTAGTATTAAAATGAACTTACTCTACTGAGGTTGCGTAACTAAAAACCCGTCACTTTCGAGATTGTATATTTAAAATCGGAAACCAAATATAAGAAAAAATATATAAGACGTTGTTAGCGCTGTAATTAATGGACACAAAATCACATTAATTAATCTGTTTTCAATCTAAAAAAATGTTTTGATTTAATATTTCCCTACATACTATTGTCCTCGACTCACATGCGTGGGGACGCGGCGGTGGGGACCGCGGGCCGCGAATCTATCTAAAGTAAATTCCTAATATATTAATAATCAAATCAGTTTTGTAACGCCAATTGCCTAATGGTTAAGGGGTTGAACTAACGACTTAGCGGTCGTGACTTGAAAACCGACATTCAGGTATTGTCGTGAATCATATTCTTACAAGCTTTTTCAAGCTTACCAGGAATGGTTACAAGATTAAGGTAGCAAGAAGGTGTAAAAAAAACTTATAGTATTTAGTGTTCATTGGCATTTTTGCGTATCATCGTCACGGCTGTTACGTGCTGTCTCTTTGTAGGAAATAATATCGTATGAAACGATATTCATGTAATTATGCAGCTGTATGAAGATTGCTTTGAACGTAACATAATAATTACTTAGTAATCGGTAAAATCCTATTAAACGTGGAAAAGGTTTTTCCTTAACAATCTCAATTATTGTTTTGTCTCCGCGACGTCTTGAGATATGTAAATACCATTCTATTGTGAAACACGTCTGATTTATCTTTTTTAATTGTTTCAGGGTTAAATATTTATGAATTAATTTACTATAGTCATGTAGCGTACTTATTGAATATTTATTTATCTATCAACCGCTATAGTTTTATACAACAATCTAAAAAAAATAATTATCATAACTACGTATTTTTCGCTCACAATTAAATATCATTCACAATTTAAATGTTTAGTTTTAAAAGTAATAACTCTAAAAGTATTTAATAATGCCAACACGTTCGCTGCGAATAGAGATTTACCTCGATTTAGAAATCATCCTTAATGAAACTTCCCTTTGGTGCAAAAGGAAAAACGTGTATTTCTCTGCGGTGCGAAGGGCATAACTTTGTTAAGGGCGGTGTTGTCTAATATACCCGGTGTCGCACTAACGTCTGCTTGTCGAAAACACCTCATACCGCAGGTACGGGAAGTACACAAAAATTGGTGCCTCAGCGAACTTGTTAAGAAAGAAACCTCGGTACGAGTTAATTGCTTAATGGCAAGAGCAGACATTGATAACAAAAACAAATGAATCAATAAATAATTATAAAAAAAAACACTTCACAATAAGAAGGGATTTTTTCCATTTGAAAGAAAATTTCTTCAAATGTAAAATTCTGAAAAAGGTGTCGATGGATTATTTGAAAGAGGACATGCGTAAGAAGTGTGTGAGTTCAAATATGACAGAAGGAGATGTATGGGTACAATAGGTACATACTGTGCCGGTTCAGGGAAATGGCAGGGTGAAGATGACCTTCAAGTGCAAGAGCATATGTGATGTTTCAATTATTAAATATTCTAAAACCAGTAACGAAGAAGACGTTATATGTTTTTAATCTAATAAGAATTACACGACTCTGAAACTGGTTTTCATCGAACATTGTAATGATTTTTTGTTATGTTCATAATTTGTTTGCAATTCGTGTTTCTAACAGATGTTATTTATGTTGCCTTTTTTGTGGTACATTTTGTATTAATTTGAATAAAGACTTATATTCAGACTCGACAATCAAGATGTAATGAATTATATATAAATATAAAAAGTTCAAAAGTTTTTCAAGCCTTCTTACTAAACCCTCAAACGTGTTGATGATGTTAAACCAATAGGTGAGACGTAAGGCATTTGAGAAATGGCACGATTTTTCAATAACTTTTTGTTTTAATTTCAAACTTTTAAACGTCTTTTTGTCAATAGATGGCGCACTCCTGTCTTGCACTCCAACAAAAGATATGAAAACTAAAAAAGTGTCATATCAAGCTAAAAAGGAGAAAAGACTAAAAAAACATGCATACAATTATCGATATCTGACCGCAGTAGGTAGAAAAGGCTGAAAATGACTTCGATGTGAAAAAAATATAATAAAACAGTTTAAATCAGTCTCTAACGTCATGACTTATTTGAATAAAGTGATTTATATGATTGCTTCTTTTAAATGCAAGAGGGTGTTTGCGGCGTCGGCGAACGTGGACAGAATGGACGAGTTATGGATTCAATACATAGTTACTCTATTTATGATGGGTTTAACCCGTGTCCGGGTTGGGTGATCCATTGCAAATTTCTTTATTTTCAGAGTCCACTAAACAAGGAGCATGTCTAACAATGGTTAAAGATATGTAAAGAAAATAGAATATACTGTTAATTTAATGCAGTCATACGTTTGTAATCTCAGTCCTTATGTAGTAAAATTCGTAAATCATTAAACCACATAGTTAATAACGAACGCGCATAAATTGCTGTCGTAATATTTTTTACATCGTATAACCGGGGTCGATTAATTAACAGCAGATCAAATGATATAAAAACAGCAATGATCATTAGTCAGGAAAATTCTATAAATCGTAAATCTATCTTAGAAATACATCTTAGTATATACGTAAAAGTTTATTAGTATTGAAGTTTTTGATTACGTGAAATCATTGCATAAATGCTATATCAATTGTTGGTAACAAAATCATAAGTAATAAATAAATAAATAAATAAATAAGCACCTCGCCGCCTTGTTCACGTTCTCTTGCAGCGCCAGAGCGGACCGTCTAAGGGTGGCGTTGTTTGGCTAAGTACGGAAAAGTACAGGGGTCAAAGAACTGAACGATAGAGGATAGCTATCGTGTTATAATTTCGGCGAGATGTATATATACTATATGATGATAGCAAGATTAGGCTAGTCGGCGTTAGTACACACAAACATGAACTTTTAATATAATTCATTACATCAATGTTAATAAAATTGGTTAACACGTTGAAGTCTATTTAAGGAGTAAAGTTTTCGGGCTTACCCACACGTCTCAGAGTGACAAATAAACAATGTTTTTTTATCAATAAAACAGGATTTTGAAGACAGAACCTGAACATTGACTGATGAGCAATTTTATCAACTAAAATTACAACGCCGCATTTTAAAATTGTTCTAGATTTTTTTTTATACAATTTGCATTATTTTTTATATGTAAGTTGTGAATGTCCTTGCAGTAGGAATGTAGTACAATAAAGATGATTACATCTATACCGTTGAATGAGTTTTACTTCAACAGAATGCAGAAGCTTAAGCGTTATTTGGCACCGTTTTTATTAAGGAAGACGCTGCAAGTGGTTGCGGGTTGGACACACGCTCCGCCTAGATCCCTGTCACATTCACAGAGAGGCCCTGGAGTGGATCCCGCTAGGAACTAGGAAACGTGGCCGTCTTAAATAAACCTGGCGGCGCTCGGTGGCGGCTGACTTGAAGACGATCGGGTTGACGTGGCCCGAGACCCAGCGTAGAGCCCAGGACAGAGCGAGCTGGCGGCGTACTGTGGACTGTGTGCCCTGTGCCCTATTAGCGGGATGTAGGACCTTAAGTCAAGTCATATTAAGGAAGAACGTGATAAATTTGTAAAAAAACAATTTGACTTTTGTATCCGCCAACTGGCATTGAACTTTACTCTTTTCTTTGTATGAAGATGAAAAATATTGAGATTATCTGATGTCATTAATACATAAACGACCTTACAGATATTTCCGATAGTTATTATTGACGTTTATACGCTACTGGCTTGAGTGGAATTACGATTTAATAACGTACACGTGGTAACATCCTTTATACGTCGGATGGTACTGCTGAAGAACTTCTACGAAAACTAATTGTTGTCCGTGTTTCATAAGAAATGACCACAGGTTTTTTTATTTTTTTACTGTGTTTTTTTTAAGAAACGTGTTTGATACAAGTTTTACGGCCAATGGTGAGTCGATTTACTAAATGTTTTTTGTATTGTAAATGAAAACACTGAAGATATTGTCCCGTCTCACTTTTGTGCTCTACATTGAGTACCTATAGGTTATGAGTGTATAGTTTGACATTGTGCTAATGTTATTGCTTCGGTAATAAATAAAACTTTATAAAATTGTACTTGTTTAATTCTTTTTAAAGTAAAATAAAATTTGATAAACATTTTAAAAAATCGTAACAAAATTTAAACTAATTGCTTTTAAAATTTACAATTTAGATATTGACTTTATATAATCGCATGTCTCGGATTGATGCGTTCTTCCAGTCTCTGTAACAAAAGAAACATTATTAATACCATAGACTGCCTTTCGTAAATGAAATTACGCGCCAATCGTGCAGTTTTTGAAAACGTCTCTATATTTACAACCTAAATAAACATAGTGCAACTTTCCGTTTTTACTCGCTTGGCGCCGACTGTTATTAACAAAGTATTGCGCGACTGAAGTCTGGCTAATTGCTAATCACCTAGGCATTTAGGTATGTTTAGTTAGTTTATGTGTTGTGTTAACTTTGTCGCTAGATGTCGTACACCTTTTTCAAAAAAAAATCATCCGCAACACTCACGTGTGACGAAGTTGACGTATACTGATTTTAAATATCAAATTAAATAATTTCTCTCGACCTGAGCCTTGATATTTAAATGTTATATGATGAATCCAAAAAACTGGTAATATTCACTTTATTATTGTACATTTATAACAGTCGAATTTGTCACAATAGTTTAGGGAAAGGTGAATTGGTGAGGTGACGTAACGAAAACAAAAGAATAATAAGTAGGACAATGAGTAAAACCCAAAGAGATGATTAGTCAAGTACTAAACAAGAATGTAATTAAATAAATCATGTTAACAAAGCCTATTGACATGATTTCCAATAGATTATCTAATTGCATTTATTAATATTATCAGTTCTTTTAATCTCCCTGTTCGTATGCATCATACAGGCATCACAGAGAGCAGGATAGGAATAGCTTCACGCTCAACTTTTACGATGAATTGTAATGAGCCGCTATGACTTTCAAAGGACGACTGTGTCATCTGACAATGCAAATACATCCGCGAACCGTTTTTATAAGATTATTATGCGCACACATTGTTATAACGTGGATTTTCGCCACAGGACCAATGTAAAAAATAACATGTCTATGAGAATTGTTTAACGATGTCTAAATGCAAATTAAAGCTATGTAAACAAGTGGACGCCTCGAATTTTATTATCAAATTTATACATATACATATAACATGAATTTGTGAGTCAGCAAGAGAGGCGCTGCTATGATTACTTCCGTCAGGAAATATAGAAAAAACTCCAAAAGCGTGGAAAATGTCATAAAAGAAAAATACAAGACAGTTACAGTATAATACATATCTCGTGACACTTTTTAGTCCTCGATAGAGGGCGCTAAGGAGGTATGAAAATTTAGTTTGACTTACGCCCTCCGGGTCGGGGATCTCTTCGGCGAAGTCGCAACCATCAAGCGATATTATTTGTGCAAGCGATATATTGATTTAAATTGCTCACCTCAACGTAAATAGGTTCCGATTGCTCTCTCATTTTAGGTATATCCTTATAATAATTATTTTTGTTAGCCAGTAGTAATAGAACTGGATAGTCCTTAGCTGTTTCCGTTACACGCGCTCTTGAATTCTTAGGCGGGGCTAACACGGGAAAAAATAGTCCTACACGATCACTCTTAGTTAATAAATCTGCACTACATTTTACTATTATCATTAATAATATCGTTATAACTATTATTTTGTTTCTCAATTTATCTGTTCTATGAATGAAACTCATCGTGCCTAAAGCAGAATGTTGTTGTTGATAAATAGGAAGGCGTTATATACGTTTTTTCTGATTCAAATAAGATCACGATTTGCAAAAGGTTGAGTTAAACGTTTTATGTTGCTTTTAATGTTTTGTCCTTGAAGCATTTTATTTATATCTATATATATATATATATATATATATCGATCGAAAATTAAATCGTATTTTGCCGAATATACGTTCAATTTGAAAACTTACGTTGGCGTATCTTGACGACTTAGTTCTCGATTCAAATAATTCAATTAATTAAATCCTAGTCGGATTAACTATCGGTCGGTTTATTATTTATGACAATTGTTGTCATTATATCGATTGTATTGGACGTCTTAACGTTTGCGTGGGCGTACGTAGATAATTATGGGTTCAATAAACTGAAGTACTGTATTAGACTCAGTTTCTAAAGTATTAATATTAACGGTAAATTGAGAAGAGATTTATTGTCAATTACATTTTTATTAATACAATGATTATATAGTTCAGTAAATCAACTTCCTTGACCTTCTAGAAACTGGTCGCTACTGATAGAACTCTCTCATTTCAACGTAGTCATACATTTTCCTGTTTAGGTTTTCAATAGTAATATAAAACATTATGAAACATCGATTTTATAAGACTATTTTATGAACTGTCTAACATCTAGTTTGTCGTACTTTGAATTGTATCCGTATGTTTTAATATTCCGTATATCTTAACATTGTGTGGTTCACAGAATACTTTAATCAGGGTCGATCTGGCTGATTGAAAATTATTAGACAACCGTGAAAATTAATTTGAAAAAAAAAATATCATGCACATTAATCTCACATACTATTAATAATTACAATGTTTTTTATTAAACGTACAGACGAGCATTATTTTTATAGTAATAACACATAAATAAAGTTGTTTATCTAGTTGAGGCTTCGTCGGTATTTTAGTTGTTTGTCCGGTCTCCGCGAGTGGGGAATAACAGCAGCCTTGTGTCTGCATCGCGCCAAATAAAACCTCCCAGAGTACAACGTACACATTATGGATAATAATCTTGTGAACCTTATATTTAAAATCGTGGTATGTAGTGAAATAAGTACATATGTGACTAACGAAAAATATTTTAGTACTTCTACTTACGGCAGTTCTTTAAAGTTACATAGGACAGGTTTTAGGTTAGGTTGTTTTAGTTATGTTAAATAACTGTTCAATAGTTTTACTATACCTTATGTTGAAGAGCATAATACTGGACAATCTTGACATTATATTGTGGTTTTTTAGTACTTAATATGCTTCCGAAGTTGACTCGAACTGCGCGGAACTTACTACAGCTGTCGGTGTCAAATATTCGTCCGTACTCATGGCAGATATTTGCGATCTTGAAGGCCTTTTGGGTGCTATAAGAGGTAATGCGGGTGACGCGATGTTACTCGGTGCTATTACGTCGGATGCTATTGAACCTTCAACGCACGGTGTCGGTGGCTGCTTCCACTGGTACCAGATTGGACTCTGCCAGGTCGGTTGTAACGCGGGCGTAGGATTTGCATGATACTGGTATGGAGAACTTGGTAAAGGGAATACAGTCCAACCGTGAACGGAAATCATAAAAAGGCACGATATTAACACCACAAAGAAATCCCCTAACATTGTAACTTGAAAAATGAAATGATTATCACTGTAGCACGAGATAAATAGGCTTTATAAAACTTGAATGTCCGACTTCTCTGACGTACGGCGAACTCGATGTGTACGAAAATTAAAATTCATTTATCTCCAGTTCACGACTGTTGCCATTTAAAAAAAAAAGTTGTACCATTCTGGGTTTTACGTTTATATGCAATTAAATTTTCATTTCCACAGGTTTATACGTATTAATACGCGTGACATGCTTCGATGACAACATAATGTATTAAGTAGTATTCGATTTTAGAATATTAATAAATTATGATTTAAGACAACGTGCGTCATTTTATCTGACCATGTATTTACTTGGACTGGCCAATGTCTTATTTCATTTTTATTTCTTTTTAAAATAATGTATCTTTTAAACATTTCCGAATCTGTGGCAGGTTTAAGTCAGATATGGAATTTAATCTGTAGTCCTCGATTTTAACAATATTTTCCTCTTGAGATATTCTGATGTTAAAGTAAGATAAACTAGTTTGAATACAAAATTGTGTAGTTATTCACCAAAGCTACAGACGTAGGCTTGGTGAATAACATAGATAAAAAATACGAGCATATATAACCAACGCTGTATGTTTCTTTTAAATAGACAAGTACTATGACATACTGCTGGTTTTATTTATAATATATTATTTAAATAAACTACTATAAATTGCAAAGGTGAAAAACTGGATTCAAGTATCAGGATATCATCATCACATCAGCCACATCTCGCCCACTGCTGAGCGTAGGCCTCCGTCAAAAATCGCCATCTACTGTATCGGGATATTCAGCTAAAAAATGCATTTTTAACACATGTAGTTGTTTTTTTTGTAAAATAGCACTAGACAATGTCCGAGGACATAATAATGCATAATGAGTTTTTTTGCTATATTCAAATTCAGAAACCTCAAATGTCGTGTGCCCATTAAATGTGTTCCGTCAAATCTGGCGCTGTCCCAACTTAAGGGCCATTTGTAATCCGAACAGCGTTGAATACATCAACATCGTAGCTGCTCTTCGTGAGTCATCGGAATATCCTGGATCTTCAATGAGCCTGTCAATTGTTTTACATGATCGCCTTATAGTTTTTTTTAAACGATTGCGTAATGGTAAATACGTTTGTCATTGTTTTTTTATCTAGGAAATGTACATAACCTTTATGTGACAAAGACCTTATATGTTAATATTACAAATTCATATTTAAATTAGGACTACATTGTAACAAATATTATAACGCGTGAAACTATGATGGAGAATAAATAATAATTGTCCAAGGAAATCTTTTATATAAAACGTTCTTACTTACTTCTATATGTTATGTATAATTTAGTTGGCGACTCAAAAGCGTTTGTTGTTATTACTGCCAAATAAGACCTAGTAATGTAATTTAAATGAGTATAGAATCAGACTGGTCCAGATTTCGATCGCCATTTAAAATCTTAGTTATTAAAAATAGGTAATGTACACAACTGTCATAGTAATATAAGTTTATGAAGGTTGGCAGAAACGTGGATCCTGTTCACTTCTCGTTTCATTCTAAATGAAAAAAAATAGTACTTAGGTAGTTTATGAAAGTAGAGGATAACTACTTATACGTAATAAGAAAGAGCACAATCATTATATTTATGCTAACTTGAAACGCCTGACAATTTTAGTGTAGCAATTTTTTCAACTTGGATTACGGATATTTAAATTACGAAGGGAAGTATATTACGAGGCTATGTGTCAAATCTATAGTGACTTCCTAGAGCCTAAGTAGCTTGACCTATTTAGAATATTTATTTTAAACTTATAGATATCTGAAGTTATTTATATTGAGTGTTAAATGTTGCTGGCACTGCGGCACAATAATGCAACATTTTTAAACTCTGCTCAAAACTTGCATTGTTATGTAATGTTTATAAATCCTATATTATATTTTACGTAAGGGGAATAGACCATCTGTTTTATATATTAAGTAATGGGCGCTGAAATATAAATTACGGTTTTATCCCCACAATAATAAAATACCATATGTTTTTAATTTTTAATTTATTTTATAAGCCTTAATGACTAGTAATAAATAAAATGTCAGTCGCAGCATTCTTCATATCATTGCTATAAAAAAAAAATCGATATTTACGTAGTATTTCGATTTTGTTAAATAAAATTGAAAGTTGAAATATGTAACGTGTAACACGTTAGTTGAAATTATTTACAATCTATAAGTATTCAAATTCGTCAAATAATAAATTGAATTATATAACCAAACTAGGGTACAATTGTAAAGTCTTCATACGAAATATGAAAATGTTTTTTGTTTTACACCTACGAAAGTATCCGTGAAGCTTTAGTTTTATTGTTCTTATTATTATTAACATTCATATTCAAGGTTTACTTTTCGTTTTCATTTTAAACAAAATTAAGGCCGCTTTACACGGACTGTTTAAAGCACTTGGTCCCTTGTATGTCAATCATACATTATTTAAAAAACTCAATGTGTAATATTGCATGATGTACTATAATACGGTTTTATAAAATTTACAAGAGAATCGTACTGTCTATTACAAATCTTTGTAGAGAGCTCAAATCCGTAACACATTTTGACTGACACAGATTATGTTAAAAAAATATTTTGGTAACTCGTATCAAAACTATGCTAAATCAATTCTTACACGTCTCTATTTGCTTTTATAAATAACCCATTTCGACAGTTACGAAGATTAAATCATTTCAAATTATATATTCGAAAAATCCATACACATTGATGACTAATTAACAATGATTTAATTTCATCAAAAGCATATCTGTCGAAATAAGTCAAATGATGTACAAATTATTGTTCTTATCTACAATTCGGATGTAATTCGCTTCTCGTTTAATTTAATTAGAAACTAGGACTGTTAAGAAGTCGCCGCCGTTCCTACTGGTGGGTCCGTTCAGTGTTCTAAATGCTGCTGCGCCGGGGCCCTTGTTCCTAGCCAGTAGGTTAGGGAAGGGGAAATTCGGAACGCCGCGGTGTCTTATGTCTAGAAGACCTTCGCCAAATGACGTCTGAAATTAAAAAAAAAAACAGGCTGTGTAAATTAAGTAAATTATTTAGGAATTAATGACAAGATACAAATATGAACTGGCGAACATAAAGACAAACAGGCATATAAACATTTTAAATATTAATATATATGTACACGAAATATTTTGTTTTGGTATAACACACAGACGCTCCAGTTTTATTAATTATACAAGTTTATATATAACAGAGAAATCAGTATGCTTTAAGGATTTAGATTGGATGTGTGGTAATCAATACTGTATATTGAAGTCACAGCAAATAAGTGAGATAATATGAATACATGCCGTTATATAACTTAATTTCAAGTTATTCTCAAGTATGCGTAAACATTGAATTACGTGTGACTTACGTCATCATCGTGACATAAAGAGAATATTGCATAAAGTCGATAGTAATGCTTTTATACAAAATACGCATTTACATTATAATAAAAATGGTCACAGTTTTTAAAGGATTTGTAGATTTTTGGGATCGAAAAGAAACGAGCCGTTTGTAATGTAACGGGCAAGACATTTTGACACACATGCCAAATTAATTTTTCAATTTAAAAACGTACTTAAATGAAATTACGAATAAAGTTTTCAGTTACACGAGTACTACATAGTATCATTTAACAAATTCACACAGGTTAATTTATAAAAGCAAAATTTTGACATTTACTAAATCCGTAAGTAGTGTCGTTTGACCTTATCAAGGTGAATTCTAAGATGTTAAGTTACATCTAAACATTTTAGCTTAAGGTTTCAAGTTATGGTATTATGTTCACTTGTAGGCCAATGGCATAACAAGCGGTATTTCCATATGACAAGGATATGAATTCGTTGCGACCCGGGATCGTGGGCGGGTCGGCGAATATAATTTCATAAACGGATGTGTTTTACGATTACGATAACTTTGTGATGACGTCACAAGGATGTAAATGAATTACGTCATTGGATATTAAGATAAAAAAGGATAGTTAAAGATTGATATTCATTATTGTTTTTATCGATATAATTTCAAGAAACATTATGACGTATCAGCGTGGTAAGAGATAAATCTCCTTAAGTTTTCGCAATAACACTATATGTATACTAAGGAAATAATTCTTCAGCTCATAAATTAAAAGACCACGTGTTTTAAATTCTATACAATGGTGAACGACGTAACCAGAAGTCTGCTCTGGATGCAACTCTAACGCTGACCATGAGCCATATTCCTCGAACACAAAGGATTGACTCGATTAAGGTATTTAAAGTGCATTCGAAGCAAACATCCGTAATCCATAGATTGAAATACTTACTTGTGGTCGTGGAAAACCATCATTGAGTGAATTGAAACCAAATGCCGATGACGTGCTCTGGCTGCCGAAGCTCCCGCCCTGCGCGGCAGCAGCGGCGGCAGAGCCAGATAGCGAGCCGCCCGCCCCGCTGAACGACGCCGCCTGGCTGCTCGCTTGACTGCCGCTGAAGCTGGAAGCATTATTATAATTCTTAGTATCAAACTAGTTTTTTTTACAATGATTAAGCTAGTGCTTGCTTTGTTTCGAATGTCGAAGCACTTTGCATACAAACAACAAAATTTATAAATACAAGAATCACGGCTGCAGGCCTCGGCATTATTTTACCGAATGCCTTACTTAATTAATTAGGAAGGAATAAATAAAGATACTGAGTAGGACGTATTAACATAGCTTAGTATGTCCTACTCAGTATGTTGTTATAATTGCTAATAGATCGAGCTTTATTAAATAGGTGTATATGTTGTTTCTTGATTCAATGAGAAATATGACACCGTAAGGTGCAGCAGTGCATGCTAATTTTACAGGAAGCGTTTTGTACAATGCAATTATAATTCAATGTATAATAATTAATTTTATTCATAAATATATATTTTATTCAATCCGGAGAAGAAATTATTTTTAATTGTCATCAGTCTGTTAGGCTAACCCTGTGTTGATTAAGCCATAGTCAATTACGTTGGCACGGTAGGGGTTGGTTGAACACGTTCGCTGCGAAACGAGGCCTAAATCATCCCTACTGAAGATCTCTGTGGTGCGGCAAGGAAAAACTTGTATTTCTCAGTGGTGCGAAGGGCTTAACATTGTTAAAGGTGGTGGGGTCTAATAGACCGCGTGTCCCACTAACGTGTAGTCACGCAGCGGGTTGTTAACACCTCGACGGAAAGTACGCAAAAATTGGTGCCGCCGCGAACATGGTAACATAAAGTTTTTTTCCCATTTTGGTAAATATTCCTTTACTAAGCTATAATGCAAAAGGAAGCGATCGTTATTTCTGGTTGTGAACCGGTGGAGCGGGTCATTGGCCTTGTATCGTTCTTAATTAGCGCAAACTTTTACCGAATCCGTTATTCGATTTATACAATATCTATAAATGTTTACATCAATCTCTTATTGTCTATTTTTGTTTTTATTTCTCTTCTAAAATTGAGATCGTTGACCACAATCGCATTCTATTAATCAACAATATTTAAATCAGTTTTCGTATGCATATAAATGTTCAAAACTTTTTTAGATTGGACAGTTAACTTTTTTTTTATAAATATTAACATCTCTTACTAAACTATCCCAACATTACTTAGGTGTGTAATATATTTAGATATATTGTTAATAATTTAAAATAAGAGGCACGTATTTTTTGTATATCGAACCTTTCTACTGAAACATATCCTTGATCTATATGAAGAGAAAGGTTTACGTTTGGACACTAACAAAAAGTTCAAGATTTTCAAAAGCCCGGATGTTGTGTGTTTTTTTTTAATTTATTCCATACGACTTTTAAGAGTGATTCAACACTGACACCCGGATTCGAATTAAGATTAAAGTAAATTAAATGAAAGGCTTCTTGTATGGCTAACGATGGTATAATATTTATGTGATTGAATATTACAGTATTGAAAGGGACATCTGTTGAGCAAAGAGTTTTGGTGTCAAAAATAAAAAAAAAACTGTAATTTCTTTTATCTATTTAAAACCTTTTTTTTATTATCTATTTATACTACCTTTAACTTAGCAAATGGTCCACTAATTACCGTCTTATTATATACGAGAGGTAATTTGAAATGTGGAGACAGCTTATAGACTCATCGTTGAAGTCAGTACATCATCAAGACGGCCTTCAGTGAACAACAATACGAACCAGAAGATATACAAATTTCCAT
>JAODUI010000012.1:7491039-7503763 GCA_027563995.1 Papilio gigon
AGCCCCCGATGGGCTCGAAACTAGTCGGTACTGACACCGAGTTACACGTGAGTTAAGCCGTTTTATAAGTGATATAGCTTGACAGAATTAACTGTATTTTATTTATTATGAGTTGCTTAGTGTCTGTTAAAATATCACCACTGTCCTTATTCCTAGGCATTTTTTGCAGTGGCAATAGTTCAATTGTTAAAAATGCGTACTACTGGTCTAGCTATCGTGGTTTCCAATGCTGAAATTCGACAATCGTCATTAACCTAAGTTAAGATTTTTTTGGGGTTCATTTGGAATAGTTAAAATGTTAATCATCATCATTATCATATCAGTCACACATCGCTCACTGCTTGAAGTAATGTTAGTAAATTAATAAAATTCTTATAAAAAAAAACCAATCACTTAATATTATGTAATTAAATGTTAACGCATTTGCGGAAAATGCATTTATGTATCATATAATTTTTATTTACATATTTACATCATTGTTTATAATAGAACCATCATCTCATTAATTTGTGTAAAATAATTGAAAAAAATGTTACTCGCATATTATTTTCTAAAGCTATTGGAAACAACCACGACAAACATTAATATTTATAATTCAGATATATAAATCGATTAACTCACGAGTTTATGACATGTGTATAAATGTAAACACCATGTTTATTTTACATTATAATTTCTAGATAATCCGATATAAGTTATTTATTTCTATACATCCGCGATAACATCTTGACTTGTGATGTTTAATTGATGCTAACAATTTTCCTCCTTCAATAACAAAGGCCAGTGCAATCTACATTAACATCGATGTCAAATTAACAAAAATCTGGATTTTTTTTAAATGCGTCGGCCTATTCTGACATGACAGGACACATGTCAGTTGTCAGTTGCTGTGCAGCAAGGTCACAATGTACATATTTAAGGATGTATTCCGGCAACCCTACATTTAATGCAACATTGTCTGGTTGCTAAGCAACAAGAATAACAACACTGGTAATCTTGAGTCGGAAATGGCGGACGGGACAAGTCCGTAATAAAGATAATATGTCACAAGGAATACTTTGTTTAATTTTCAGAGTATCAGAAGCCTGCAGCCTGACGGGCCGGACTCACAAGTATACGGGGAAGCTCAGTATAGCTTCCATTCGTCGTCTAACGTGAACGGACAGACGAGCGAGCAGAGAGGGGGTCGCAGGATCATAAATAAAAATGGCGCCGTAGAAGAATACGAGTTACCTTAAATTTTGTAATTCTCTTAACTTCTAACATGCTTACCTTAATTCATAAATAATTTTAATTCAATATATTTTTAACCATGTTTAACCATCATAAAGTTACAGCTACATCAAATTATAATTATTTATACAAAAAAAAGTTACAATTGAATAATACAAAATAACACAAAAATAACGGTAAAAAAATATGATCAATCGTCTTATTTGCGATTTTTAATTATCGAAATAAAAGTACTTTTTTTAATTTAGTCTAGAAAATTATTGGATATATCAATATATTTACAACGTGTCTGTTGTTATTGTAAGCTGTGATTCTTGTTTTAAGTTAACCTAAATAAATATATTTGCAAAAGTATGACATTTTTTATTTTACTCTCAGGCGAATACGCGAGGTATTTTTTTCGCTCTTGCTGCCTTTAATTTTAAGAAATGTGACAGTGTTAAGATGTATGTGTGTTGATAGACACCAATAAAGGTAAACAGTATTCCAGAGGAACTCGAAAAATAACTTCAGCTCGATTTGACATCCTTCACCCCCTTTATGGTAGAAAAGATTAAGAACAAGACAATTCTTTGTTGGTTTAACAAAACGCCTACCGTATTTTATTAGCAACATAAGGCTATTACCAGTTTAGCTATTATTCCACTACAGGAACTTAATACTCGAATAGAAAGACCCATAAACGATGATCACACACTGAAATGTCTTAATATTGGACGATTAGACATATATATGACGATGATGTTAGGATATTCTAGAATGATTTTTTGCAATACATAAAACTACAACGTGAAGCGCAGAACTGCGCATTAAGTACGACCGCTGTGCGAATGATTCAACCAGATCTAAGTCATCAGAAAAAAAGACGGTAGTTACGTAAGTTTATCAAGATCCAGGAGTCGTGATAGTACGTGTTGCACGATACACCGCTAATGATACAAACATGACCTATGCAAGTCCTGTTCTCAGGACCGTCTTTATTTTTAGACCCTAAAGGTTTTTATATTTGATGGTATGATAAAACATGTTCTTAGTATTTCGCAGGTCATGAGAAAATAGCCTTAAAATAACTTAAGATTTTTTTAAACATAAATGATTTAATTAAATTTCAAATGTTTTCTTAAAAAAAAAATTAGCCTCGTATAAAAATACGAAGGAAACAATTTCAAAAGCATAAAATGCAAACATTTTTTTGTGAATTAATTAAAAAGAAAAGTTCGTTTCAATTGTAGATTTGTGTGATGCTTTGGATAGTGTGGTTCACAAATAATAGTTTAAAAGTCAAACTGTAAATGATATAATTGAGTTCTTAACAGTCGTTTCCAATAATGATTCGTCATTTGTTTCCTATGTCAAAATAACTGAACAAACGAATGTTCCTATATGTGACATTGTAATTAACACCTTCTATATAAAGATGGGGGGAAAACCTCAGGTCGCTAGTTATTATTGGAAAATCACATTAAAAACAAGTAAGTTTTTTCGTCGTTACCTCGTCAACATCATCGACATATATACATCTAAACTTACGTATTTACAATATTAGCAAAAAGTATATCAATGAGCACTTTTTTACACTGAAGTTACCGCGTGTTACTGCCAAAAAATTAGAAACCAATTTTAAAAACAAAAGCTCTATGTTTCTTGTATTTAACCTAACAGTATGAGAAGGAAGACAAAAAGTTTTTGTAAGTTATTAATTTAGTTAAGGAAACAAAATTTTACATAACAATTGTTAAACCAACACACATGAAGAATACAAAAAAAACCTTGACTGGTATTTTAAATTGAAAAAAAAAAACGCAACAGAAATAATTATGTAAAATAAATAAGTTATTCAACCATAACAAAAGGATTACATTTCATTTTTTTTCTACAAATATGTTTACCTATACTAACAGATGTAAAATTTTACATTCCAATAATATTTGTTGACTTGTTAACAATATTTTTTAACGTTTTTTTCAAGAACTAGCTCTCATCCGCTACTTTGCGCTGATTAGAAAAACTTGGTAAGTAGTTCACGCGCCTTTCCTGCCTGTCTAACTCTTTGTCAAATTCCATCTAGATCCGTTAACCCGTTTAACTGCTAATAAATATCTAACACTCTAATAGTACTTAAACTTAACTTACTTATAAAACGGCTAAACTCACGTGTAACTCGGTGTCAGGTGTTATTAAATAGGCTGCAGTGACGTGTCAATGTTAATGTTCAGGATGAGTTCACCCTGAAGATGAGCCCCCGATGGGCTCGAAACTAGTCGGTACTGACACCGAGTTACACGTGAGTTTAGCCTTTTTATAAGTAGTTTGGTGAAATTGCTCACGAAAGTTTTAATACTTTAAACTTAACTTACTTAATAATTCGCCTTTATAATACGAGTAGTAAAGTAATGTTACATTGTCATGGTAATATATGTTTTAAAAAGTTATTAAAACCTCCTTTGTCAAAATTAACACTAACAATCATATTAACCAGCAATAATTTCCCGAAACGACTTATCTTGGTATGTTTCCTCCTCAAACTACACGCAATGAAACCATCAAAAAAACCCTTCGTATGTAACCCATCAACAACTATGACAACCAAAATTGAGAATCGCAAATTAAAATGTTATCATTATTTACAAACATTGATTTAAACAAACAAATAAAACAAAACAATACCAACCCTAAAACAATGGAGTAAGGTTGAATTTATTTTATCATAAAGATGTAGTGGGCTAGTTGGACATTTAATCCAGTGCAAGAACCAAACATCAACACACAGCGTTCGTCCTTCGTACGGACCACTTGTCTGTCGGGTACAGGAACTGCAGGTATCACGATATAATATTATTCATCACAATCGACAAAAACTCTAGCGATATATTCATGATAGAAGTTTGTACGTGTTAAATAGTAAACACTAGTCGACGCAAACAGGTTCAAATCGCGCAGTTTGGTCACGGAGGCTGCGTAGGACATAGAAACATCAAGATGAAGGTTTTATATCTAGTCAGTGCTGTTGTTTTGCAGTGCAGCTGGAGTTACGGTCAGTATAGAATTTATTCTACAACTAATAATAATTTTTCATTTGCATGCTTAATCCGTAATATCATTGTATGAGTTAAGAAGCTAATTATATTCTCATCATCTTATTTTCATAAGTAACCTGTATATTCATCACTTAAAGTTAACTTAAGTTACCCTGTTTCTTTCTACTGACTTAACATCAATACCAAAATTAACATTTAATCTAAACAAACACATTAAATTCTTAGTAAAAAACCGTTAATATATAAGTTTAGTGTTTCTACAAATGATATGTATTCAAGCTAAAAAAACGCGGGTTTCCCAAGTATCGTTACAAAGTCCTGTATTTACTCTTATCCAATGCACTCCGACAACAATTAATAAATACTGTACAATATAAATATAATTCTATTTATCTTTTTGTAACAAAAAAAAAACGTCAGCATCTAAATGTGTATGCAATGACCTTGAACTTGAATTTCACTGACCTCACGAACTTGAACCTTTGACTACAGATTGTTAGTGGGTTTCAATGCCGCCTGCGCCGTGGGGTTATCGGCGGCGTGATAACGATATGATATTGAATTACTGACCCAATTCTATGCATATTACTTACAGTATTTTATTTCTATTATACTAGTATACTAACAAATATTACTTCTTTCTAGTATCATAAATTCGAAAGTTTAGATTAATGGATGCTTTTTGACCTAGTAAGAAGTAATCGAAGGTTGATTTCTGTTTTCAAAAATGGTAATCTATGTTCTTTAATAACCAGTTTATCCTACTATGAGTAATTCTCATCAAAAAACGAAGAGAGAAAATCGTTTTCGTTGTTAAATTTTAAAATGGATAGATAATTAAACAAGCCAGTTTAACAAAATAACGGTTAAATTGATTTTTATCCTTCTTACGATGTCGAGACGTTTTAAAAATTAAAAAACCGTTAGTTTATCCTATGTGTCGTGTATTTCCATTTTAGTATGCTATAAATATCATTCTTTTCACATACGAAGTTACAAAATTAATGAATACGGAGACGTTCCAAAAGATATCTCGAATCTTGATAGGTTTTTTCACAGTTAACCTCAAAGCTAACAAGCTCTATGTGATTTGGAGACGAGATTAGATCGTAAATGTTATTTAATTTGAAGGGTTTTTACACATTTTTAAATTGTAAGCAAGTTATATATAGATAAAAAAATATGTCTGGGAGCCGGTTGTATACTGTGACTATGAAAGTGTCTATAAGGTCAAACACAGACCACCCGTGACTACATTTGCGTTAGACCAGACGTGATGTAAGTCAGAACCTCAAGGAATAAATTGTAATAATCTTTACTTAGTAGTGATATACTTAGAGATTGTAATAAAGAAGACAATAATACTGGGTCTAAACTAACTACCAATATTGTAGACTGTCCAAAAACAATTGTGTATAAGTTAGTGATGAATTCAAGTAACGTAAAAGTAAAAGAATAATCTTTATAAGGCACACAATAGAATGCTTCATGACCTAAATAAATTCAAAACAAAAGCCCAGCTGGCTTGATCGAACAACTTGTACATACTAACGAAGTCTATCGATTAAAGCATTATTATATTTAGTATTGAAATTAAACTTTTAATTTGTGATTATTCAAATCGACACGGAATAGTTTAACGATTTGAAATAGGGTGTTTCATAGTAATACAAGCTCTTTGCGCAATATCATTTTGCGAGCTAAATTGAATTTTTAGCTTCGTAAGAACGGGTTAAAGTGTTAATTTGGTGTTAAGTGTCAAGGGGCTTAGAGTCCAAGTGTGATCCGCCCAGGTTTACGATGACGGGCAATAGGGGCTTACAAACTGAAACAGCAGCGACTGACCGAAATCAGTAAAAAATGGTAAAGGGTCTATAAGAAAGTGAAGTATGGACGTTAGACATTTGATTTATTTTATTTCCAAGCGGCCTTATCATTTCATTTGCGTTAAGAGCCATGAATAACTGTACTGCGACAAATTGCATCCGTCACGCGCACTTCTCATATATTGAAACTTTACTTAACGAAATCATTTAAACCGTACTCACAGTATTTGATACACTTTACACGGCAAAGAAACAATAACTGTACTAAAATGAAATACATTTGCCCTGTTAAATTGTCCATAGAAACAAGAAACTCTGTTTTAAATGCAACAAAACACAACTTAACCAGAAACGTTTTTAACATCCAAAATAATAGTTCACATAAAAATATAATTCCAGAAATTCCGGGATGGTTATTAATAGTTATCGTATCTCAAAATAGATTTGATTTCTGAAAACAAAATGTTATTCAATATTTTCCTTATTCTTTTCTTAAACCTTGTCCTAAATTTCCGCCCAAAACTAGTTGAATTGGCTCAAGATATAAAACTATTAAAACTTTCGTGAGACATTTCACTATACTTCTTATAAAACGGCTTAACTCACGTGGAACTCGGTGTCAGTACCGACTTGTTTCGAGCCCATCGGGGGCTCATCTTCAGGGTGAGTGGGATCGATCAAGATAAATTCGAAAACAAAGGCATCCCAAAATCCCTCCATATTAAGAATACTTGCATTAAAAACTGTCTTATAAAATCTATAAACCGAACCCAGTAATTGACCTGTTGCATTCTCATTTTACTATCAAATTGAAATAAATCTATGCATTAAAGTGTTTAAATCTATCAACTTTTAAATTTATTACACAATGCACTAACTGTATAATAAGTGAATCAACGCCGCTCACGCGATATAACAACCGTTACAGCTATAATTTTTGCTAATGGCCTTTCTAGCTATAGAAAAGCCAATTTAACGATCGTGACACACAACGCTCCGGCCATTTGTCATTCTATAAACATACTTATACGGTAGACAAGATAAAAATTTTGATATCTTAAACATGAACGAAAATATTGGATTTTTTTTATAAACTATATTCCTGGTACAGTGAAATATCGAATTGAAAAATAAACACTAAACCAAGATAACTATCAACTTGGGAAAGTTTTGTTAAGATTTTTTACGTACTTTCTAAAATCGTGATCAATTAACAGCATAAATAAAAGCTTTTAAACGTAAAATTAATGAGCACCATTAGCCCTTAACCCGGAGGAGTAGACAGACATATTGGATTCCCATTTCTTACCATCCAAATAAATCTTTAGTTTAATTCATACATACAATGACTTTCTTTCTGATACTGTCTTACCAAGATGAAAGTTCAGATGGACGTTTGCTTAATTACTCTCGAGAACAAATAAACCACAATCATATAAGAACCTTACGAAAGCTAACAAGTGCTTGTTACTTGTTTTTATCATATCGTCACTATAAACATTGCATCATCATTTATAAGCAGCAATGAAATAGATGTTTCTAGACCCACAACATAACAATACTCCATACGTATGAACAGTAAAATTAGTCACACCTGTGCTGGTCGATCTTCTGTATTCAGAACAGTTCGTGTTCAATACTCTTACGGTGAGGACTATTTTGATTTATTTCTTCATGTATCAACTTTCGAAGAATTTGTAATATATAACAGTCTCATTATCTTTGAAAATAAAGAACAGAGACAGCAACATGTATTCAAAGTGTGACTGCGATGGAATTTCTTGGTTTACTTAAATTATTTTTATATTTCTCGCAGCCATTGCTTCGATTATAATAAATCGATTTGTTACACAAATATCGATATATTTTATCACTTCATCGACACTAATAGCTAATGGTTAAATTTTTAATGACGTATATTTATGTGTATAGTATTGTAAAGAACAATGCGTCAACAGAACAAAGAAATGTATTGTATGTTATTTCTTATACAATAATATACTAAATGTATTTGGTTTGATAGAACCAATCAAATGATTTATAGTATGTGTTTTGTCGCTAGCTCATAAATGACCACCGAAGGGCTCCGAGCCCACCCAAATTAAGTGACTAGGACATCAACTAGCCCAGTGCGGCTTGGTTGATTTTACACTTACCTTTATCTCCATAGACATATGCAGGTTGCCTAATTATGTTTTCCTTCAAAGTAAAACATCGGATAAAGTTAGACATCAAAAGCGAAAAACACATTCGTACGTGATGGTGATTGAACCGGAACGTGTAATTATAGTCCGTCCCGATCAAATGCTCAACTTTTGGATACGTTTAGTTTGGGTGCATTAACAAATGCTTTAAAAGACCATATTGAAAATCTACCAACTTCTGTTTCAGGATCATCAAACACAAACGGTGCAAGTGCATTTGCATTCCAAGATACATCTGGTCGCAGGTACGAATGCGTGTATAAACCAAACTACAAAGGGGCCGACGATTTCTCTGAGTCGTCGAACGTAAACAAAATAAACGAAGTCTTACCATTTGACAGAAACTGGCCGTAAGCTCTTTCTATACAATTACTTGAAGCTACAAGCTTCCGGTGAAGGTATTTCTTTAGTGAAGGTGAAGGTTTAACTACGCTAGTACTTAATGAAGATTAGTTTTAAGCCTGCTCCGTCGTACGTGTTTTAAAGTGTATACATAATAAAAAGAATGTACAGAATTAGAATAACATTAACATGTATGTCGATCTTGTGATATCTATTTCAAATTATAGATTTAGAAGATTTCTCCCTCCATTACCGCCATTACCGCCGTTGAAACCATTGACACCGTTCAAGCCATTACGTCCATTGCCACCTTTGAAACCATTGCCACGATTGTTATCACCGTTCCCTACACTATCACCGTTTCCCCAGCTGCCACCGTTGCCACAGTTTCCAAAGTTAAGGTTAGAAAACAAAGTGCATTTGTGTGTGTAGTTTTCTATTACTGGCTAACCTTCTTCGCTTCCATCAGCTATTTGTATGTCATTTCTTTGTTTATTTGTTTTTTTAACTCGTTATTTATGTTTGGGTAACATTGTTCTTTATTACAGGGATGTTATTTTAGACAACATAGAAAACCAACGGCGAGCCGCGTTCGAAGCTGCACAAAACTCATTCGGCGCATTTAATAATTTTCCTTTCAATCCGAATTTCGACTTTAGGTATCCGCCGTACGGTCCTTTCAACTTCTTTGGACCCGGGGATCGTGTACCGTTCGGCATGTGGGGACCTAATAGTGCGTATGCCGGTGGGGCCATCGGACCCGGCTTCAGGCATCAAGTGGCTGCCATAAATCCAGGGAACCCGGTGAGTACGCCAGTAAACTACACATCATAAGATTGCATCTGTGAGAAAAGTTGAATTTCTATAACGAACAAGGTTATTACGTTCACAAGATACGAATCTATTGTCATGGCAGTCGTTTTTCGAAGAGACATATCGATAGAATCAAAATTACAGCTAGAAAAACAAAAGAAACGCAGCAAAAATATTTGCATTAGCATTAATTCTCTGTTATAAGACATTTAAAAGTGGTAAATCATATTCCAGCAAATGCCCAACGTGGATACATCGGTGCAGCGAGATCCCGATAACAGGGAGGGCTTCTACAGCGTGTCCAGTTCATCTTACTCGTCCTCAGTGAACAACAATGGTGTGCCTCAGAACCAGCGCGGCGCGGAGACCATAGTCAATGACAATGGCAAAATTACCGCATACACCGTACACAATTAATACATACATTATATACCTTTTAATATACCTTGCATAGGTTTTTAATTCAATAGAAATGAGAAATTATAACAAAACTCTCTTAACCATTTTACCAGTATAGTGTTGTGACAACTGACACGTTATAAACAAAAAATATCATCAATTTGTACACGTACACAATAAATAACATTGCCAGGTAGTGAAATGTGTCAATATAATTTCTCACTTCTATTGAATTCGTCCAGAAATTGTATTGTATTGTTTATTATCAGTAATTAAATTATAATAATATTAAAGATTGTTTTATTTTAATTTTGAACCTACAATTACTTAATTACCGGAGGAATTACTTCGATTGTACGTTGGGTACAATTTACATTTTAATAAATAATGGCAAATAATAATAATATCACGATCAAACGGACAAATGTTACATCAATGATGTTTTTGTAATCGTTTTCCTGTATCTCTCAGCAAGTAGTGTTACATAGGCCGATTCCAATTTTTAATTGACCGTTATTTAAACAATTGAATTGCGCTTCAATCTGTAGGAGATTATATTATATAGTACCTGTACTATATAGTATACGCAAATACTATATAGTACAGTGCCAACAACCTAATGGTCAAAGACACGGACTACCGATATAGCGGTCATGGGTTCGAATCTTACAATTCGATTATTGCCGTGAACTATATCCTAATATAAGCTTTTCAAGCTTACCAGTAACTGTTACAAGACATGTTAGTAGATTAACTTAAATCTATTAATATGTTAATCAAAAAAAACTACATAATTTAAGCCAAGGTATAGACATCAAAGGAGTTTTTAATGTCCGGTGAAATATCATCTCAAATTCAAAGATTCACAAAGGTCGTCAGATTACAAACCACAAGGCGAAGGACTGGTGGTCGTTTAAATAATATAAAATAAATATATAAATTATTATTTCGTAGTTTTAGTTTTCAATTTACCGAAGACAATGAACTTTGAAATACAAAAACAATGTCTGTAATCCCCCAAGGTCACTTTGATATCATCCACACAATGTTTCTCTGTCTCGGTCACGGCGCGTCGAACAAAATAATGAGTCGATTAGTTTAATTTCGCTAATTTTCCATCTATCTTCATCTTTGGCGTTGTATTTTCGTTGGACCATAGATTACTTCGCACTTCGCATCCTCTAAAACCTTGCCTTCTACTCAGTTCTCTACATTTCTTACAATAATAATCTCTGACACCATCATCACTTGTTCCTCTATTGAAATTTCTTTGAGCATTTATATAACTCGTTCTATCGTTTCTTGGTATGAAGCTGTTAAAACTTCGTGCATTATCTTGATTCCACCAATTCATGTTATTGTAATAATTAGATGGTTTGAAATGTACAGGGTTTAGTCCTACATTTGGGTAAACATCATTGTCGTCTGTTGGATTGTGTCTAGTGAACTCATTAAAGGCTGGCAATTTCACTCGTGTATCAGGTGTAAAGATTTGTGTTGTCTCCACAGCTTTGTAACCTTTTATAACGGGAACTTCACCACTGTCTTCTCTTTTTATATAAGAATTACGACCAGAATTATGAACGTTATCTGCGAATCAAATAAACTTGATACTGAAAACTTATACAAAAACTCATTTGCTGCTTGAAAACAAAAACTGATAAATTATTACTTGAAAAACAATTTGTTTTTATATCTGTAATGTATCCTGCTTACATTTACGCGAAGCAAAAACAAAATCTAAATAAGTACGGTAAATGGGTTTGCTTACCATCTCTCGAATTTAGAAATCCTCGCCTATTATTATTCTTCAACTTCGTAGAAACGACAATAGTATGCTGAACCTCTACATCCTCATTTTCTTTACTAGTATCCGTAACAGAAGATTCGCGTTCTTCCCCAAAATCCATTTTTGTATTTATCGCTTGACTAAATTCAGAAGCAACTAAAATTGTAATGATTTTGACGCATGATTGACAATAAGAGACTGTTAACTGTAATAAAACTGTTTATTGGGTGCTTGAGGTCATTTCAAACTGTACAACTAAATTAAGTAAAGAAAGTTAACTTACTCAGAATGCTGAAACTAAGGTAGATTAACCCTGCCATGTGACTTCCAAAGTGTACAGATGTCATCGAAATAAACGACACGTCGCATGTCAACTGTATTTTATACAAACAAGTCAAATTACAATAATAACATCGCAAAGGAAGCAATTACCCGAGATGTGAACTGTCTAACACGTACTCGACGTCATTATTTTGTTCTTGAAGATGAGACAGAGATTGTCACAGGTTTAGTATAAAATTTTATGTTCGTTGAACGCCAGTCAAGCGACATTTTCGTCATGTTACTTGTATTTCATCTCGGTTTAAAACCAAGTCCCATCTTAGACTTAGATGTAGCATTCAAGCACGTAGCGAATAAATAAATTTTCAAATGCCAAGACTAAGTCAAAAGGTATTTAAGTAATGTGAAAAATTTAGGTGTAGTCCTCGAGTTCCTTGTTGCATAAAAATGAACGAATCGAGCGTAAATTGTGACTCAAATGTTAAAAATTTAAATCGATATGTTTTTTTCTAATACTTATCATTCAGTACACAATTGCTTCGTGTATTCTGTTTCTAAGCAGATCTATGATAATGATTTTATGACTGCATCTTTAAAGCGTCCGTTAGTTTTTTTTTATACTGAACATGAGACGTTATGTTATTATTAAAATGAAATGTAAGATATAATTTGTCAAATTAACTGAATAATTTGTATAAAAGATCTATTAGATACAAACTCCCTGTCGCCAACGTCCATACCACGTTGAACACACCGGTTCTCGTCCGATCACCGAAGTTAAGCAACGTCGGGCGCGGT
>JAODUI010000012.1:7511909-7536862 GCA_027563995.1 Papilio gigon
TTCCACTAACGAATAACCCGTCATCATCAGCCCTTGTCTGTCCACTGCTGGACATAGGTCTTTCCCAATGCCTTCTAAATATTTGTTCACTGGAAAACCACGTTTCCTAAAAGACCAACTAGAGTTTATAAAAATAATATAATTTAGAAGAGTCGACAGCAGTAGACTTTGTGACGTTTCTAATAATAAATTCCATTATTTTTAAAATCAAACTAATAGTGAAATAAATTTAAATCAGTCAGTTATAACTTTAATCACTTAAAACTGTAAACTCAGCGAACCTGCATGTCGTAATTAGCTAAAGACTCATTATGTAACTACAGTATTATACTTATTTGTGTTCTCTTTGCTTAAAAGTAACTGTCATGTAAGCGTTAACAGACTCACGTTTGATGACAAAATTGTTCCATTTGCGCCGAGCACAATAAACATGGGCCGTTGTTCTCAGCTTTTGTCAATCTACTTTCAACATGGAACGAAAGTGACGTGCTGAATGATGATAGACAGGGACGAGGGGAGCACACCTTTCAAAAGTTTTAAGCGATATCATGATTTACAAACTTACAATTCACCACGCGGGACACCCGCTGGATGACGAGGCAAGCTTTATTGTACAATAATATAGGGTAACTATTCAACAGAATGTACTTTGCAAATTATAAACATTACAAACTAAATATAAAATTGAACACTCATATATTTATCCGTTGCCGATACCATAGTGGTTTTATATTTAGTAGGTTAAAAATAGTTGTTTTGAGTATAAATTATTTTATAAGAGAAATGGGAAAACGGACCAAGATCACATAGGTGATCATCGATGGCAACGGATGTCTGCAATACCAGAGGAGCCGCAGCGTAGCTGACCATTGAGGAAAAGGTATCCGTTCTTTTTAAGGTACTCTAAGACTTTAATAATAGAATTATCTACATTTTATTACCACTTAGAATATTTTCAACAGAAATCTCTCGATACGTCAAATTAATTCATCGTATTAATTAATAATCTATAGATGTTTTAAACGATATTAATTTTATTGAAATTTTAATTATTCAATCTCTCTACATCTATCGTTATCTGTGCATTAGCGAAACAAAAACCATGTCTCATAAACGAGTTGATAAACTGTCGCTCTGTATTCTATGACTTGCATAAGCTCTATTTATTATGATAAAAACTAGGTTAATTTGCACAAGCCATTATATGTTTCTGAATGACCAACAAAATAACTGTAATTAATGGTAATAATGCTATAGGAAAGCATTTTTAATATTCAATCGCTTAGTTGTAATGTTATCATCTAAAAGTTAGTTTACCTTTTTACTTTAAGGCGCGTACTTATCTTAGCTCTTTACTTTAATGAATTCTGGCGACAACTGTGAAAACAAAGAAATTCATTCGAAAACAAACACGTGGGGAAGGACAGACATGTTTATACCGGCTGACGTCGGCACAACAAATAACCAGTTAAGTCGACTACGGGCAAACCATTTGTTAACAGTTTTGCGACTGAAAAACATACTTAAATAAATAACTGTGGGTATTAATTGTGAATATAATTAGAGTAAAACATAGTCAACTTTAGTAATACCTTTAATAAAAAAAACAATCGTACACGATTTTCACAGGAAGTCATAGGGTGCGGAAGGCGGAGGACCGCATAATGTGAAAGATATTGGGGAAAGACCTATGTCGCACAGTGGGTAGACAAGGGCTGATGATGACGATGACACGAGTTTCAAAAGTGGATCTTCCGGTATTTAATTGGTTAATAAAATAGAATAACTTCATATTTTAAGCAAGTTAATAATAAAGGACTTTCTTATAAAATCGTGTAATTCTGTAATAATTTCGATTAGTATGGGCCCGAATAAATATTGTAGTTGCGTAGTCGGTTGGACTATCAATTACCGGTGTGTGTACAGAGGCGCCTGCGCGGCCAGATAGCACCGCGCTCGTAAACAAACATCGGATTATGATTATATTCGGCCTAATATCATGCCCATCCATCATGGACAGGCCGGAATATTTGACCGGATATTACCTCCCCTGAAAAAACAAATCAAAGTCACATTATTGATCGCTTTGATTCTCTTAGGTGATTCATATGAAAGCAATAACAAGCATTACTAATTGAATTTTTCATTTTTATTAATTCTAATATTAGGTTGAACAAATTAAGACTTGAGTAGTGTGGTTATAAAAGCTGTCTGATGTGTAAACGATGATGGAAACATCGTTATACAATCTGCACATATGGGCGAAAAAATTCAAAGGTAAAGTCAACCAACACGCTTTGGGTAGCTTGGTTGACTATGGCCAGTCACCTCTGATATTAGGGTGACTCCGAGCCCCTCAGTGTGGACGTATGAGTGTTCAGTTTGCTTGTATGTCGACGTCTATGTCTTTTAAGTACATTACAAATACATATATTAATGAGAACCATTATATATTTTATGTTAAGTTACATTACAATGATTTTATATAGGGCATCTATTCGTCGAAGTCTTATTTTACCTGACCCAGATCCAACTAGCAATAAGCAGTTGTGATACAAGTTGAAAACAAACTTTTTTGAAAGAGTTGTTTTTTTAATTATAATTTTATTCAAAAATTAAATACACATTGGATGTACGATTATTTTTTTTTAATTTGAATTTAAAAAGATATATTGAAATTTGTCAACAATTCTCGATGAAGTTTAAGATAATCAATAACTGTCAAGTGACAAACACAATATACAACATCATGTAAGATCCCACGCAAAATTGCTTGATATTTACATGCCTAGAAATCTGTTAGGAAAGTACGCGCCGCAGCCCGTGTCTAATATTAAAATGAGGAGCAATTTGTGTCGCGTGGATACCGGCTCGATCAATCTTCCCAATTGAAACACACCCGGTATATGAACAGCGAAAGGTAATGAGTAGCCATTCATTTTTTTTTTATTATATATTAACCACGGTATTTCCAAACCAGTAGTACTTAGGGTCCTTCAAGAGACCGTAACTCTTTCTCAAAGGCCGAGAACGCATCTGTGGTCCCTCTAATGTTGCTGATGTCCATGGGTGTCGAGGATCATCTTTGTGAACCGCTTTTATTCGAAGAAAAAAAAAATATAAATCCACTTAAAATGTAGTTGGAAGATATTTACCAAATTCTTCTCCATTGTACTCGGTAAATCTGATATTTAAATAAGAACGTTGTACGTAGCGCCGGCGACTGTCGCTTGATGGATCGCCTCTGACCACTTTTAATAATCTTCACACTATAACAAATATATTCGTATCTATATAAAAATTAATAACATACTCTAAAAGTGAAAACGTAAGATCCATTTTAAATTACATTAAGTGTTCAAAAAATATGATAACAAATGTAACATGTTAACTAAAATGTTTATCGAATTCTGTGGAATATAATTCCAGTTTCCCACTTCATAAATATTCACGACTCACGGTAGCAACCGCACGATAAGCGACGTTACAATCACGTTTATTAATTGCGCCCCTTCTTGGATTTATCTTTATAAGAAACAAGATTAATTAGAGAAAGACACAATGGTACCAGACATCATACTTGTTCTATAATCTCGCAAGGTTTTGCCTCCGTAGACATCGGTTACTTCCATACAAAAAGTCTCCATTACGCGCAATGTACAATGCTCAATGCAAGATTAATAACATCAGTCTACGAACATATTCATCCCTGGGAACCCCGCTCCTCCAACGCCACACAATACATACGATGGAGTATGCTTTATCAATATTTTTCACGAGAGGCGAAAAATGTGATGTTTACCCGCGCTCGATTAGGCCCGAAGTATAGGCGAATATTCTATCACTATAGATACATGACGCGTGCCATGATCGGTACAAACTTCCTTCAATAACATACCTTACTGTCCTTAACATAAGAATCAAATTAGTTTGATGGTTGCATTATACATGCACCATGTTCTACGGAGCGTATCAAGGATGTTGTTTTATTGGAGACGGATAATTTATTTTGAGTATTTGTTTTGTTGAGGCATGTTGTATTCAATATCGTGGGAGCGTGCGAAGTTTCCGCATTAATGGGTTCATTTGTTAGCACTTATATGTCACCCTTTATTTGTTGCGATCATTGGCGATATCGTTTTTAAAATTGTATTAACCGTTCTACATATATTTTAAATATGTTATGAAGATACATAGCAATATATTTTCGTAGATACACCACTGAGGGTTTAAAAGATATTACTGTTTTAGTGAGTTAAATCAGACTATTTGAGAGTACGAGAAACAAAAGTAATTTATCAATGTTTTTGGAATTTGTCGTTTTAGGATTTCATTATGTAAGCAACATTTTCTTGAGCCAACCACCAAGGAATAACAGTTATTATTAATGTATTTATTAGTAACAAGGATTAAAACTAATTAAAATAGATTTAGTACGTAGTATACAAACTAGACTTGAATCTGCGTAAACAGAACTTAGCTGAGTACCAAAGTGTAGTTAAAAGATTACAGTTTAAAACGCTAAGATTTGTTTTGCGACGTTGGATAAGGATGAACTCCGTTTGCAATTCAGAGTCTGGGACGGAGGCGGAAATTAACTTAGACCCGTGTCACGTCGCAGATGACGCCGGACTAACTTTGAGACATTCCGACACAATGCGCATCTGCTTAAGTTACTCTTACATCTAATTCAACTTAGATTACTTAGAACTATTAAGTTTATTTATTTTAGAAATCAAATATATAACAAAATACAACGGAATGAAAAAAATATAATTATGTACACATTTTCATTTAATAACATTAATTTATTTTTTGTTTAAAATAAAAATACAGTTTTATATTAAGACAACAAAAAAGCAGTACTATATCAAAGGCGGCTTCCACAAACTAATATTTCTTTATTAGTAAAAACACTACAACTAAACTCCTTATAAATAATATCAGTACATTACTATCTCCTTTAGAAATAACTTACAAAATCTTTACGGGATATAAAAGGCAGAAGAACGTAAATAAATAAATGAAAATGTACTTAATAGGACGTAAATTTGTCCATCTATCAAGGACTTCTATTATTACGAAACATTACTTATTATGCGGATAAATATTTAACATATTACATAGTCACGTTCATTAAGTATTCAATACATAATTCCTTCCCAGGTTTTACAATTACAAAACTTACTAGACGATGTGTTATAAACGAAATCTTAGTATTTTTTAAAAAGGCGTGTTGGGCGGTAAAACAAATGAGGGGCACAGTGACGGCCAGTTTCTTTTTATTATTCCGATCAATCACTAGAGCAATTTAGGCGCAATTAATCCGAAGGAAAGTGATCGTAAGGAAATTCTTTTAATCCTACGACCATTTCTCTCAGTCAGCGTGTCGAAGACGTGCCGGCATCAATGAATGTATAATGGCTTCCCATTATTAAATTAGATCTTAGAAATACGAAATAATTGAATTCTGTTTAAAAATATATATCAGTTTTAAACAATTTGCTAGCCTTTTTTTTGAGCGACACTATGCCGCCCTCTCGTACTCCTTTGGTGTGGTGAAGCCAAAGACTTTTTTTCTCTTTACTTTTTAATAATCAGTTACAATTTTCTACTAATTAAGTTAAAGTTATGTATAAAAAAAATACATACTAATATTTACAATATCAATTACATTTTACAAAATATTAACACACAATAATAAATTCTGTAAATGTGTAAAAACTTATCAACAATTTCTATTCTATTCAGATTGCACTATACTTTATTTCTTTCTATCAATTTCCTGGCTATGTTCTTGCTATCGTACAAAAATATCTTTACTTTTTTTCGCTGCTACTTAACTTGCTAAATTAGTTACACTTTTATTCTATTTAATAATATACGATTGAAAAAATAAATAAAATGATACATTCTAGTTTATTGAATAGATCTAATTCATATATCAGTCTGGCAAATTGTAGTTCCCGGTAGCAATAGCGCCGGAAGGCAATCAGGACAAGTTGGTCCGCTACACGAGACCGATAAACTGTGGATCAGCTTAAGCCTCCGAGCACACGAATCCGTGGAGTCGCTATTGAAATATTTTTAACCGACTTCAAAAGGAGGAAGTTATCAATTCGTCTGCGGTTTTTTTTATTGTATCTTAAAAGATTTGATTAAAGCAGTGATTGTCGCAAATTAAAAAAATAATTAGGTAATCTCCGATGCACCTTAACACGTACGATATACACAGCAGTGAATGTTGACCATTAAAATGTTTTAAGAATTTTACAATTCATTAATCTTTTTTTTACTTATCGAACAATAGATATTGATAAAGGTTTAATAAGGGTTAGCACTTCTTATTTATACCTATATGTAAATAGTAAAGTTATGAGACATTATATAAAGAGAGAAGAAAGTATCACCAATCCCTTCCATTCCCTGCTCCAGTCTCCAGATGGTTGGTACCAACGTTTAGCTCCGAGGCTAATCTCGAGGGCAGTCGGGCGCTTACCCAAATGTCATTCACGCGATCCCTGCCAGCCGCCGACACCCAATATCACTTGGCCCACCCCTCTCTCCGCGCCTGCACCCACTAGAACCAGAGAGGGGGTAATAAGCTGAAGCACAGAGGTCAGCGCTCTGGTCTTCCTGTCGAATATATGTGACACGAGCGGAATCCGTTCAAAATCCTCCGTGATTGTTCTTGTCCCATTTTCAAATACACTTCGAAGCTTACTCGGACAAGTTCTGATCTCAACCTCATTGGATTAAAGTTAAATAGTTCTTAAAAAGAACATCTGGAAATATTTTTGGAAAGCAGAAAAAGCTTGATAAAAGACGAAAACAACAAGCTTAGAGTATTCTATTGCCTACTATTTTTGTAATGGTCAGGTTGTGCCTTCGTATGTTATGACCGTGGAATAAAAGGAGTCAAACAATGCTATAGAACATTAAATAATTACACTAATGATTCAAGCAAACAGTATGTGTTCGAAACTTCGGATAACAAACTTGGCAAATAAATTTATTCTCCAAACTTTGAAATTACAAATTCCGGAATACCATTAAGGGTGAATTACTCAAATGCAAGATAGCCCTTCCCTTATTGTATTGTGAACCCAACAGACGCTCGTTAGTAAAAGACCATTTCTAACATCGGTCCTCCCTTATGCAATGCCACAGCATAAACTCTAACGATATAAGACCGGAACAATTAATGCAGTATACTCATGCGAGAGTTTGGAATTCAAATGCTTTACAGACAAAAACATTTGAGGAGTGAGTGCTACTAAAATGGACCAATGCTATCACGTAATTAAGCACCGAGACCCAATGTTCAGCAGACCGTAAGGGGACAGCGGGTGTTGCCCTGAAATTAAACTAAAAGATACGAACAAAATGCAACTCTATACCGCATGTTGTAGAAGCTATTGTTGAACGTAAGTGAAGACTTAGTTAAGAGTACGGTACAATTGGGGTAATGCGTGGTCATATAAATTACTAGTTTTCTTTGGATACAAATTAAGTCCATATGGTTGATACTTAATAGTTAGGGTTAGCTTTACAGCCACTCTAAAGTACCGCAAAGGTCCTTTGAAGGCGCTAATATAGAAGGTAAACACCTCGTCGGTAAGATGGCGGTTAAAGTGCCTCAAGGCTGGGAATCTTTATGAAAATTTGCTTACATGTTTTAATTTCTAACCCCTCTACGTTCGTCGCGTCGTAACCGTGTACCACTTGTAAGGGTATAATTTTTAATTATTTTTTTCTATCCTCCCCTTTGCTTGTGTAAACAAAGTTTGTACTACGTTCAAATTAATAAACTTTAATTTGACGCAGTGGATTATTTTCCGTCTTCAACACTATTACTACGCCTACTAAATTGTTGCTAATATAATAATTTTTATATGTACCAACATCAAAATTCTTAAACACCCAATTCGTATGTAGACGGTGACTCAGAAATTTGCACGGATACGTTCCCCATTCAGGATGATCGTTGAATCACAAATCGAATTAATGACTTTGAATTTCGTTAATATATTCTATTGATCATTCCTTAAATGATGATGTAATGATGGTCATTTTATTGTAGAAGGATGTAGACTTAGTCCTGTAATGAATAAATTATACTAGCATTATTGCGGTCGGTAAATTTATGTTTTTTTTTCAATCATAAATGTTGTATTTACTTTTAACTTGGTTGTCGTTAACATTTACGACTTTAGTAGGATTTAGGGCATTAAAATCATCGTAGATTTTAAATTAGTAGATCCCATCTCTGCCTCCTTTCTCTCGATTGATAGCAAGCATGCTGTAATACTTCTTTCAGTACCAACAGAATTATCTGACCTTCTTATGGATTATTTCCTATTGTATACAGGTACATAACTCGCGTTTGAATGCCGACTGCTACAACTGATGTTAGTCACGACTGGTGACTATATTTATGCGACGTTTCTAACAAGATTTACAATGAAATGTCTTAAATTCTCGATTCCCAGAGCTTGGTAACCGAATGCTAGCGCGTACAATGACTTATTTGACTAACAAACAGTATCGAACGCGATTATCCTATGGGTGACGCGTATTCCCTGCATTATTCATGAACTACATCCGTCCACGTCTGTCCCTTGACGGCTGACGATCTTATGATGCGCTGTAGAACCGCCTACGAATGCTAGCTGTACAGTTTTATGGATGTTTTTTACTTTTTCTCAAACTAAGGTACAACACTTTATCTTAAAAAAAAATCATGAAGAATTGAAGAAGGGAGCGATTGAGAATGACAGAATCTAGCGCTTGTCTACTATCTTACCAGATGTTAAGTGGTTGAAAGATGGCACACACCAATTTAGTAAATGCCTATTTACTCTCTACTCTTAAAGATCATCACGTCGTCTTAAAATAATTTTATTCCAAAACAATTAATTACTGAACCTCTGCAGATTCAGCAGTCATTTAAGATTAGATAAGGGCATTTCAAAAGTCTGCAATTAAATAAATCATCCTTAACTACCCCTTTCTATGGATATTATTGCTTGATAGAATAACAACGGAGATGACAGCGGATGTTGTGATTCTTCATATTTTACTTGCAGTGTCTATATTTTACAACTCAATGGCGTAGTTTCATGTTAAAAAAATGCTATTTCCCAGTAATGGTATAGTGTTGGAATGATACATTTTTACCGTGGGTTTTATACATTGTTGTTTTTATGACCGTAGTCACGCCTTTCAATTACAGAATCGAAACGAACTTTTATGTGATACATTTCATCATCGTAAACTGGGAATCCGTGATTGAGTTTTATCGAATTCATTTCTTTCTTGCCGTTTAAAAGACAGTAGACATATGTGTTCATAAGGACTTAGGTCTTCAAAAAAATAGCATTATATGGAACTGTCTGGTATATTTGTCAACTCTCTGTGATAGTGGTTTTCTCCTGCGAAACACTTACACAAAATAATACATACTGCCTCTCTATAAAAATGGAGATAAGTATGTTTCGCCAGTGGAAACCCACTATGTGAACTAGTGTCTTTTATAACCGATATATGCGCATAATTAACAGATCCACACTCCAGACAGAGCGGATGTGTGTATATTTGTTTAACATCATTGTCATGTTGAATCGTCTCGGCTCATTGACGTGCACACAACGCCACCTACGCATCCCAGCACCATCATCGAACATGAATGTATTTTGTTATGCCCTTGTTCAATTTAAATAATTTATATTCTCTCTGCTTCTTTCTTTTCTTTTGTCAATGACTACACCAATTGCTTTATAACGTTCGTGAAGATATTTCATCAACGGAAACGATATATGCTTGAAGATTTTTATTGAAAACTTTAGGTAAGACGTCAAAGGGTGGAAGTCGAAGTCATTTGTACCTTCATATTTCTATATCGAATTAAAAATCTAGTTGGCAATAAACTTATTAGAATTTGTCCCATCTAACTGCCTTCGAACGTAATTTATGTCATCCCATCTACCCTTTGCCTCGGCCATTTTTAAAACCTAATTGAAACCGCTCCGCACACCCCACATCGATCAAACAGAGCGAGATCGGGTTACGAACGATTCTTGTGCACCCACATCGATCAAACCGAGTGGGATCGGGTTCCGAACGATTTTTGTACTCGATACAGATACAAAATTTATGTCCGGGACAGCGTTATATGGGGATGTACCGGAGGACCTCTATTTGCGCTTATCGCTTCATCTAACCGCACGTGATCGCACGCACGAGTAGGTTAGGGTTGCTACTAAAAGCCCGAATTATTCAATCATATACCTTGTATGCACAAAATGTATTCTAATTTAAAATTCGCGTAATGAAATTATTAATACCGCATTCCTTTCACGAATACTTAAGTGCTGTCTTGGCGTGGATTTCTTATGTCTCTGAGTGTGCAAGTTAGTTCTGAAATTCCTTAAGCACTGTTTTAAAATCAAGATAATATTTAACAGTAGCCCTTCAAATATCCAACTTGGTTTACACCGTCGATAAATTAACCAAAGAAATACAAAACCAAACTTCTCTACGTTTCGCAGCAACTTAAAATAAACAGATTTTAATTTACAACGGCATAAAACATTTTAAGTTCATTGAGGCAGTTTAAGCGGCACCTCGCGCGTCCAAACCGATAAAAGGAACATCTCTTATTAAAATCGGAATCCATTTAAACGGCGTGCAATTAAAATATTCACAAGTGAGGTTTGAGAACGCGTCACAGATAGGGTTGGCACAGAGATAAAATTCTCTTAAATAGTACGAGGATTTGTCATTTTTGATATCAATTCTTAGTCAATACTTGCGTAGATGCTGGTTGAGCATCCATCATGATATATCTTGTTGAATACAAAAGCTAAGACACATTGTAAAAAGTCTCAGTCATTTGTTATTTTCATAGAAAGATCGTCTCTAATAGAAAAAACTAATTCAACGGATTCAAAATTGATTAGCAACATCGTATACTATTTATAAAACTATTTGACGACTTGTGTATACTTGTATAGTACGACAAACTTAACAGGCCCGGTCAGAGACGCTGTCGCATTTAATTCTATCAGGAAAATATTAAAGCCTTCTTAGACGATGAAAAGGCAAAAAAGACATGACATGTAAGCTACAGAATGACAATTATATTGTGGAACTCCTTTGATATCAATAGAGGGGCACTGGTGAGCTGTGGAATATTGTAATTAGGTCTACTTATGGCCACCGGGTCAGCAAAGTGTGTCGGACTGTAAACAAGTATCGATGACATTTATTGGTGATGTCTGCACGCATACGTTAAGGGCTCGCGGGTGTAAATTAGGAGGACACATTTGTCTCGCGCCGGCGCCTTGTCGCTAACGAGATCTCACTCGGCGGCGCATGCGCATTCCGCGAACAAGTCACCTACAGGATGTCTTCAGTTAATTCTTAATTTATATTTTACATTACTTTTGAATAAATCTTTTAATAATATTTTTTATTACGTAACGAAGATAAAAATAATAATAAAGGAAGTTTCAACAGTAATCTTCAAATTATATTAATAATGAAAAAATAGTAGTTAAACAAAGCTATAGAATTTAATACGAACGGCAATCCAATAATTTGTTATTAAATAATTGCATTTTATAAGAAAAAGCCTTTGAATTAAAACATCCGCCTGTAGTACAAAAATTAAGTAAGCAATACATGCAGGCCGCGGCAGGGCTGCGTGGGCGCAAGGCAAATAGTTGATTTACGCGTCGTCCGAACTGCACTCACGCTGGCACTCGGGACCAGTTGTTACTCGCATTCATTGTCGCGGGATAAATAATAACGTCTCCGCCGTAACGTATGAGTCTGCGAGCGAGTCGCGACACGCACCCAATCAAACGAAGAATTGAGATCATGAATAATCATCATTAAAACAGGGTTGTCATTAACATAAACAACTGTTAAAGAGATGTCTATTAAATTTCACTTCTTCATCATTATCATCATTATCAGCCTAGTGCAGTCCACTGCTGGACGTAGGCCTCCCCCATCGATTGCCACGATAATCGGTCCTGCGCCGCCCGCATCCAGTGCACTCCCGCAACCTTGACCAAGTCATCGGTCCATCGGGAGGCCTACCAACGCTGCGTCGACCGTGGGCGCCATTCCGTGACTTTCAGGCCCATCGGTCGTCTGTTCTACGGGCAATGTGACGGTTACTACGGGATTAAATTATAATTACATGTCATTATTGATAACGAAATTAAAAAAAATAAATCCATCGGTCCAATTGGATTGGGATTGATCCAATGGGTTCAACGGGAATCACCCAACATTTTATATTGTATTACAAAAATATTATATCAAGAATACAACTTGTTGAATTCGTGTATTCTAACAACTGCATCATTATCTTTTAACGCCAGCAAACTCTAAAGCGGACAGAGTTTGGAAAGCGTTTTCTTGTTTATCCGAAGGCTAAAGTTTTCGTAACTACCCACAACTAGTTCAGCTATTGTTGGGTATAAGTTATGATTGAAACAAGCCCTTCCTAAGCTAAAAAAGCGACAACAAAACTTTATACGCCAACAGCAACACGATGTAATTTATAACCCTAGAATAGCCTGCAATTAGCTAATGAGGTTAAGACTAATTATATATAATGAGACTAGTCGGTGGTATTCCTTTATTTACACAATAAATATATCTCATAATTCAAACTATAAAACATTCAAAAAACAACAAAATTATAATGTACATATTATGTTAACATGGCCATCCGAAACGGAGACGCAGAGATCACGGAAGGACTGACTAGAATCCTGAAAGCCCCGTGACGCCGCCACACTATCGGCACAAAAAAAAAATAGTATAGTCATATAAGTAGATATCAATTAAAATTCAAGCACTCGGAACTGACTGTATAAATATAAATAGAGCAAAAAAGAGTACGGACGACGAGTCAGTAGAGGCATAAAAATTATTAATAAAAAAAATATGCAATGTAATAAATAATAATAACAATATAATTTGTTTAATCTGTAGAAAATGAAACCATAAAGAAGTGAATATGTTAGTAAATTGAAATATTAAAGTTAAACTGCCCGCATAATAAAATGATAATCGTAAAAACGTTACTGCAAATGTAATAAAAAATGTAATATACTAATAACTTATGTACATAAATAAATTAACAAAATGTTTATTTATTGTGTTAACTATTTTTGTTACAATTTTGGTACCTATATAATTTACCATTAAAAAGCTACAACACTCTAAATACTGGACTCGATAAAATGAACGAAATGAAAAAGAATAATAAAACGTTCGTTTTATGAAAATTACAAAAATTTCAAACTTCCTAACAATCAAATCATGAACAATAACCTTCTAACAGTTTACAAACAAAATTTTAACCGCTAAGAAAGCGGTCCTCTCGGATGAAAATAATCTCAAAATATACTATTTATAAACCAATATTCAAATATGTAAATGTTTACTATTAAAAGCTTCGTCGACTAAGTGTACTGCGGAATGCTTTTACGAAACTTTGTCGTGCATTAATCTAACGGGTAGTTTGTAACGAGGACTCAGTGCGACTTGTGTGACGTGTCGCTTTATAATTGTTACAAATAACACGCGGCTTCAAGTGTTGCCTTGATGTAAATTAGTTTCACATTTCGATCACTACATTAACAATAGTGTTGTATTTCGGTACTAGGTTTAATTTTATAAGTAGCTATTTTCATAATAAATCATCGATAGTAGTTATTCGCAATTCAAACATAATTTATAAACAAAAATATTAAATTAGCTTTGCGCACTTCCCTACATTAACTTTAACTGTAGCATTTCCCGTTCACCCATTCGCGCAATTTCCACTTAAAAAGATCAGATCTTTGCTTTTCGTATCAATATAATGATCATGGAGAGAGAGATAGAAAGGCGTTACTTCGTTATTACATTACACAAAGTTTAAGTATCAAATTTGTTAAAAATTTATCACAATTGAAAATATTAAATTATCCACGTCTATGACGCATCTAAAGTATCTAATTAAGTGATAAACTCAATAACACAGAACAATAGTCGCCATCTCGTGAGGGATAACGACCACGGGGTCGCATTAACAGCACGTGACGAGCACATCTACCCCCTACATTCCTACTTGACCATAAATAAACCGGAGACAATTATATCGAATCCCTCATATACAGTTTTCCTTTTATTGAAACTGTTAGCTATACTCTAAGTTACCTATTTCGTTTAATCGTTTAAAACGAGCTCGAAAGGCAAAATAAAAAAAAACATTAGTTGGTAACAAATAGAGACAGTACAATTTTTAACATTTCAACTCTGGCATACACCAGTACTCGTATATAGCTGCGTTCAAATCCATTGCGTGCAAACAGACAGACTAAATGTAATACTGTACCGTGGTGTAATTAATACTTCACGTTCAAGCTCGTCTTACAGTGTCAATCAAACGTCACAAGTAAGGCTTTATAAATAGCATATGTAACGCAGTAATTTGAAGAGACGTTTAAATGTATTAAACCAAGCTGTGTACGTTTTAACCTGTGTTAGAACGAGCGTTAGAAATCGTTAATTGATATCCACATGTCATTTGTTGTCTATTTACTAATATAATATTTAATATAGTGTATTGGTTAGTCTTAGTTGTCTCAAATGTCATGTCATGTGTAAGTCACGACAGCCGTAATTCCGGCAAGCGTGCGGTGCGGTTGTATGCTTGGTGTGGTGTTGGCGAGCCGTAAAGCAAATGCACTATAAACGTCGATCAGAGAATGGAATAAAAATTAAAAACAAAAGTTAGTGTCGACTATGATATTGAATATACAAAATTTTACATGTAGCACAGAGGTTGGAATAAAGTGTACATACATCTTGTATGTTTCACCAATACTTTGCCCAAGTAAATCGAAACTATCCAAAATCTCCGGCATCAAACTCTTATACTGTAGTAGAGTATATAACTGTAGTAGAGTTTTATAGTATGAAAAGAAAGTGACAATTATTGGTGTCGATAAAATCGAAATAGGCGTGTAACTTAATGAGACAGCAGAAGCCCCGATTAAGATGTTCACGAGGTCAGGGGCTGCCGTCACCCTACGACAAATCCCAACGCGTCCTAAAGCAATAAAATATTTCGCTTCACAATTGACACACGACAAAATATCTTCGACATGGGAATTTTGTTCTTTGTAAAAATAAACATAGTATAGTATGTAAAAATAAACATAGTAATACAGATTCTGATCTAATGAAAATATATCTGTTACTTTTAGTACAAAAATTGGTCCAATGAATTTAAATTACGCACCTCTATTATTCAATTAATGCTACCGAGCGATGACAGACTTAAATCAATGTTCAAACTTATGCTTCGGTTATTCTTGGATTTCGGTCGAATTTCCATTAAAAAAAAAATAAGTTTTGAAAGAATGAGATTATGTTCGAACTTGTACGTGACGGTGCATCCCCGCGTGTTGCAGTTGCCTTTAGGAAATCGCAGGGGGGTGATTTAACGAGCCTTTGTATTTGTTCCGCGGAGGGTCAGCACGACAACGACGCATATTGACACTTAACGAGAGCTGATTTATGATGCCTTTGCTACTTATATTTGTAACAGTTAAAGAAAGCAGAACATCTCTTTATTGACTAAAAGTCGTTTACTAATAAGCAGTCCTCTTTAAATGTGGACTTCTGATTCTAAATCGACACTAAGAGACACGCTAAAGGACCTATCTACTCTGAATGTGATCTAAAAGATAATAGTGGCCTTGTTGGTACAAAAACAAATGTTGTAACAGCATAGGTTATGAAATAATGTTGGACAAATAATATGATTATTATCACTTAAAGTTTTCTTTTCTTAATAAACCAATGGTATGGGCGTAAAAGACGCGGAAAAAATAAAACGTTGATGTTTAAGAATAGGAAGGCGACGTGTAATTGAAGTTGGTGCGGAAAGTATACGGGATCATTTCCCTTGACGACATTCCGCCTTTTCCTTTTTATGGGTTCTCGTAACCGAATCGCTAAAGTTTTCCTCTTCTCTTGTCAAATTCGCGCCGTCCTCGCAGTCACTTGCAGAACTCTTTAATAAAGTTCCTTTATTAAGTGCTCTTCGCTGTGGCGAGGCCATAAAGCTTGAGGCTACGATGTTTGTGACGTCATGAAATATGTAAAGATCATGTTAAGCTTTGGTTGTGTTTTACATATATGTAATGATAACATTAGTTCGTTGATCTAAATGTTTAGTGTCATCATCATATCAGCCACATGTCGCCCACTGTCGAGCGTAGGCCTCCCCAAAGATTGCCGCCACGATCAGCCCATCTTAATTTAAAGTATAAGAATTTAAAAAAAAAAACTACAAAATAAAAGAAAAAAAGTTTTCGATTTTTTTGTACACATTAACTAAAAATATGTATTAGATTTGGATGCGATATATAGAAGGTATTATTAATACTATTTTCGCATAGTAAACATAGGCTGGGTGTATGCTGAATGTGACCTGATTCTGAGGCAATATAATACAAGTTTGCTGAATTCTCTCCTTACGTGGACTGAGTATCTTTGTACACAATAGAAAGCAGTGTGCAGTCACGGAATTGTCTCATTGTATTGTTTCATTGTGCAGAGAAATAGTGTTCTCTAGTTGGAGAGGTAATATTTCCGCGATTCCTCTATTCATTGAAGTCTATCAGAGTAGGCGCGCGGTCCTGTCTCACTGAACAATAGGGTTACCACATTTCATTTTACATTAGATAATCATTTGGTAATGATAGCAGATTTCATATAAATATTTTCTAACCTTATAAAATGCAAGCCAGAAATAACTACTTATCTTTGTGTATCCTAAGCTTTTTTTATCTCTCCGTAACGCTTTCATTCGGATTGAATTAATTTTATAGGAACGCAATTTCTTTCCGATGCTTTTATGTAGTCTTTAAAATAATTAATTGTTTTGTAAATATAAAAAAGAAAAAATGACTGTTGATAAAATTATCGAGTCATTTTTTTCGAAAGATCTTATTGAATTCGTCTCGTACTAAACTACAGTCTTTGTGGTAAGGAATTTGAAGAGTCACTCTTCAATAATTAAATTAATATATTAAAATGGCAACCCTAGTTCGGTAGTCAGCCACAATTTAATAACGAGTCGCCAGTAGAATGCAGCTGCGCGCCTCCGACTCGAGTCACGGGAGATAAGACCTCGCCTATCGTCTAACATTTGTGCCGCAGCTATTTGCCCACGTCATCGATAAAATTTGACATACCCTCCAAACAGAACCAGCTACCTCAAAAATGATAGGAATAGTTTATTATTATAAAAAAAATCAACAATTTAGATAGTACAAGAGTATTGATAATTGTCGTTTCATTGGAGACACACGTGTTTCCATTTCTAGGTTATAGCGTGCCCTGTGATCAATTTTAAATAACAGAAGTATTGCCATTTTGAATTATAATAATTGAAAATTGTAAAATGACAAAGGTTATTAGAATGCAGCGAAATAAACAAAAATTAGACCAAGTGATAAGTCATTGATTCGCAATTGTTTTAACGTGTCCAAATATTAATAAGGCAACACAAGCATAAACAACGCAACCAATTGGAAGCTGTTGACCGTGTCGAGTCGGTCTGTGATAGTTCGCGTCCTCGGAGTCAATCAGCTCTTGTGGTAACCTTTAACTTCAGAACTTCATTGATTAAAACCGAGTGTGCGTGGCGCGGGCTATCGCGTACTGTTTAGAACTCCACTCTACCCCTTAGTTACTAAACAAGAACTTTTCTGATCTCATTCCTGTATTATAGTTATTAAACTACCCTCTACAAAGTACCTTTTTAATCAGTTTTTTTTTTTTACTTTTAATGTAGTATTAATTGTTTATTACCTAATTGTACTTTCTACTAGTAAATCGTTTACTAAAAGTTTACTATATTGGAATGTATGTTACTAATTTTTTTTTTTTTACAAAAAGGAAATTTTTACCAAGAAATCCTAAAGAGAAAATCACAGTGACAGTTGATGTTTGAAAATAAGTTGAATTAGAATTAGACTTGGTTCGACTCGTTTAATTTCACAATGGTTCTCTTGGGAAGACGATTCACACTGGAAAACAATTCCGACGAATTCTCCGGAGAGCAATCATTGTAAGTAGAGTCACGATTTGTAAAACGAGTAATTAAGGAGAATTGAAGAAATATTAGGGACAAAACTATGACTTGACATTAACTATTATTATCTATAGAAATACTAGTTAATCTATAGTAGTAGTTATTGTACAGTCCGGTAATCGTGGCAATCGATAGGAAAAATCTACGTTCAGCACTGGGCTACATTATTCTGAGGATGGTAATGAAGTAATCTCATGACATTTTATTTTAATACATGTAAAATGTGTTTCGTTGAAATCCAGGAGCGTGAGGCATTCTACCTAAAGGTGGACCGATCACTTAGCGGACGACGGAAAGGTATTGGATGCGGGAGACGGAGGACCGCATACTCCGGAAAGCATTGGAGTAGGCCTACGTCCAGCAGTGGGCATTCAAAGACTGGTGATGTTGCTGATGTACTGTTAAACATTTAACTTGACTTTAGTTGAATAAAATAAAGATAAAAAATAGTCCACTTTTCAGTGAACATTCACGATCCCAAGAAAGTATTTGTAGAAAGGTGAGCAGACTTCACCCGAAATAAAAGACAAAGAAGATGAATGCGGTTGTAATCACTGTTGTGAGTACGGTTAAATGTATTGAAATTTATTTTATATCCATCTCATACTTTAACGGCTCAATATGTATTCCTTGTTCGATTCAGTTTATCAATACAATATGATTTATAACGCGTCCCCTGTACGCGATAGAACATTTGTCACGTCGCCCAGCAATTGTTTACTCAATAGAGGGAGTTTAAACTTTTAACTGTATGAATAAGACAGTTATACATTATTCAGTATTTGCTGTCCCCTAACAAACGTAAGTATACAGGGTTCAGTTTTTTGTCGCGTTTCGAATGGGGTTCCCGCAGCGTCGCGACCCCCAATCCTTGATAACTTCATTGCGAACGCTAGATGTCGCTGGATGGTTATAATAAGAGTGAACCGTGATTTCGTATGAGCATATTTTATTCATTACGTACATGTAAAGATACTTGACAAAGAAATACTGAATTAGTAATGTTTTGAAAAGTAAAATGTGTTTGAATAATTAGCACCATCAGCTTTTGTCTGTACAGCAGTGGGCAGATAAAGGTGAAAATGATATCTTTATGCTAAAACAGAATCAACATTATAACCTAACTATGTAACAAGTATTTTCTAATATTTAGTGACTTTTATTGAACGTATATAAGTTGAAAAAGTTACAATAGCTATTGCATAAAGCGGACCAATCTAATGCACATATGCAGGTCGGATGCAGTTAGCTCCCTGGGGTCTAATTTTCGTAACCCTGCCCCGCGGGGACTTACATTGTTAGGGAATTACTAAGAGCTGATTCAGATATACTTAAAAATATCATAATATTGCTATATGGACAATAAATAAAACAATACTCTATGTGCTATTTCTATATAATTAAAAAAATGTATAGACTAGCCTTTGACTATGGTCAAGTCAACAATAGCGACGTTCACGGGTTAATTGTATAAGTAGGTATTTTGATTTGTTAATTCATCTGGTCATATTTTCAAACCAAAGGGTGTTTTTTTTCAGCATGAATAAATATTGAATGAATAAGTAATTTATACTAAAATTGTATTGTTAAATTCATAGTAGTTTTAGTAACAATTTCACGGGCAGCGCGTATTTTACATGTCGATATAAAGCATCTTCTCTATGTAGATCGTCATCTTACCCATTGCCGGTGTCCCCTTTTTAAAAGATGAAGGTATCAGAGCGTTAATCTTTAGCGAGATGTCAGTGAATTGGACAATATCCCGGGGCGCGATCGACCCCCGGCTCCGGCCCACCAAGGACCCCCTAGCATATTTCAAGTACAGGATTAGATCGTACACGGCAAAGTGCGAATGTGTAATGTTTGCTTCTGACAGCTGATCGCCTTTAATCTATGAGATTTAAATTTAACTGCCGCCTTTATGGCTCTTGTAGGGTCCACTGAGAATCTTTTTAATCTCACCACCGACCCATTTAAAATGTGCCCTGTACAGATGTTAAAATTTATTACCTTCATTATTAAGGATTTGTAAAACGACGATAAAGATTAGCTTTAAGTGTTTTATACGCTCAATAAGTATTCGGTAATTATATTACTGGCGCAATATATTTAATTTATTTGCTGCTAAAGAAATTAAATAGAAAACAAAAATAAATCTCATCAAAAATTTATTTAAACAGCATTTTGTTAGTTAAATTTACTTATTTATGTTAAAATGTTATATTTAATTCATACGAAACGAATAAAAACCACATGAAAGGATTATGAGGGCGTAAAAATTACAGCCTGTTTTCATAAGTTGCTCTTTGTGAGGTTTTCAATTTGGGATTGTAATCAAAACGGATGTTGAGCTGTAGTGATGACCGACACAAAGCGAGTCATTGCAGTTGGCAACGGTTGCAGAGAAAACTCCTGGCTACGCTGTAAAACCATTGATGTTTATATATGGTACAAATTACATAAATGAAAACAAAAAAGGTTAAATTAAAAAAGCACCAAAATGGCGTACACTCAGCATTCACGCCGGCTACAAGCGTAACCTTTGAAAGCTTTTTTATCTTGACACAATTTGAATGTGTGTTTATACTAAAATTATATTGAGGTAATTTTAATGCGTAAAATAAGTGTAAGAGATTGTTTGTATGTCATCAATACATCTTACTGAAATTATAAATATTTAGATGGATGGATGTTTTTTATTTAAAAAAAACAACCGGTTTAGTTAAACGGATCTCAACGAAATGTAGCAGAGATGTACAACATACTCTGAAATACCACATAAGCTACTAATGAAGTTTTTATTACTTTCATGCCGACAGAGGCTCAGGCGACAGTTCATAAATTATCAAAAGAATAAAACATAAATTATTTTCAATCATTCAATCTTGACTAATACAATAGAAGTAACAGATCAATGTTCGCATGATCAAACGTCACCCGTCAATCCTCATTCACTAAGCATTGACGGACGTTATTAAATATATAATTGAAGACCGCATTTCACTTGACGCGACGTGTCACGCACTATCCCCACGTAGCCACTCAATTAGGGCCACTCGGTATTCAATAAAGTGCGTATAATTGCCGTTAAACACTTATTGACACGTCATAGATTCGATTCGACACGCCGCACCCCGCATTTGAATTATGTTGTACAGTTTAAACAACTTTTTTGTAATTTGAGACGTGTTGTGTGCCTTCTTTGTATGAAAACTGCATAAGTATTAGATTCAGTTTCTCGTTTGTTGATTTTTTTCTCTCTTTCAATTTTCTTCGTTAATTTTCTAATAGTTTTAATACCATACTAACTAAACTATAGGCTTGTGCTAGAAATTTGGTTACGACATTTGAACCTTCGATTACGAGATCGGGAATCCTTACTTATAACCATTTGACTATTGGCGCTTCGATATTGGTCATTATGACTATCGCTATAATAGCAAAACAAAAATACAACAAAATTGGTACAGCTGTTAAAAAAAAATACTGTAATATTGTTTTACACGTTACACAAAATTACTTTTCTCTAATGGTCACAATTAACTGTTAAATGGTCAACCGAATATTCCACCATTTACTGATGTCTTTATTGTAATTAAGCTGGTCGTGACCACGAACAATGCAATTACGCGCGTTGTATTGTGTGGCCGGCGCGGAGACAGGCGCGGCGGGTTCACAATAGCGTTCCGAATTATCGTTTATCATCATCATATTGTAACTGAAATAAGAAAATAACGTTTAATAGATGCGGTAAGATGTGAATAGCTATAAAGTTAGAGGAAGAGCGAAGGTGTGGATGAATTTCGTGGAAGAGGATACGCGTATTAAGTGTGTGAGTTCAGAAATGACGGCTGACAGATGTATGGAAGAGTAGTGTACTGTGCCGATCCTTCATAGGGAAAAGGGCAGATTGATGATGGTATACAATGTCGTCTTTAATATATTATGATCTATAAAAGTGTACAAAATTGCAACAAGCAATGTTAACAGTATTTTAAAATTTGGAATATTTTTAATAAATAGATTGAGGTCCAGATACTATGGAAGTAACTGTGAAAGGTCTAGGAGTGGACAGACAAAGTCTGATGATTGATGTAAAATAGTTTTGTTTGCTTATAGGTAACCATGTCCAAGGCTAAGATTTATTATTCGGTTAACAATATGATCATGTATTGTTCGTCACGACAATATAACCTTTATAAGCGAAGAAACAAAATAGTACAATGTCCTAGAAAAGCATCGATGTAATTTTATTAAGAACATACTACACCAAATCCGGAATTAATATTCTACCATATCCATTAATCAAAGAGGAATATTCTCACATCCATTTCGAGCACGGCTACTGGCTCATCAATAATATTTACTTCTCAACTATAATACGATGTTCTCTTTCGCACAACATTAAAATTAGTGTGTCGAAGCGAGACGGAACTATGGATAATTCATATGATTACAGAACAATATGGTTAATGCCACCACATCTCCCACGACAATTACAATGGTGTCGAAACGGAAGTGTATCCGTCGTAAACGCTACAAAAGGGGAAACGGAGCTCGCGTTATTCGACGATTTATGTGTTTACACTTTATGACGTAGTTATATCGCATTAATTAAATACTTTCCCTGATAATAAATAAAACATAATGAACAACGAGAAGGGATAAGGGCTGTTTTTAATCATTATTAATTATAACTTAAACTTTACTGTGTTTTTTACAAAAGTAATATTAACTTTACGGTTTATTTGTTAATTTTATCCACGTCAAATCATATGGTTTTAACACGTTCGTTGCGAAATGAGGTCCAAATCATCTCTAATCTGGTGCGACAAGGAAGAACGTGTACTTATTTGTGGTGCGAAGGGCATAACTTTGTTAAAGGACGTGGGGTCTAATGGACCGCGTGTCGCACTCACGGAGTCACGGAGCGGGTCGATAACACCTCGTACAGTAGAGACAGAAAGTATGCAAAAATTGGTGACGCAGCGAACGTGTTATTGGATGAAGATATAAATTAGAATACTTCAGTTTTTCTTATCACAAGCATGTTTGTGTTAATACTTGATCAAAGCGAATTGCTACTAAAGAAGCTTGTTCCTTTGCATACAGATGTTCAATTCAGTTCGCGAGGATGTCTTTGAGGTTAGCTGCTTTGTTGCGGTGTAGTTGCAACATCTCACAAAGGATATTCCGCCATCGTGCCCGCACGAGAGACGCTTGGCTGGGATCAAAGGCATTAGACATTAACGCATATATGTTACTATGTCACCATTGAAACGTTAAAAGAACCACACACTCTTAATTATGATTCTTATTAAACATCGTATCGTGACGAAAGCCTTTTGTATAATAATATGACAACATGATAAAACGGTATTTACATGACAAAATTAAAACGTGAAACCTTTCTTGAAATAAATACACAATCTCCAGAGAACAACTGGCATACTAGTCAAAAATTTTGCTGAAAGATCAGATGGTAGATGGTACATTATAGTAAATGTAAATTTAAATTATTTAATATTTTCTTTCGTTACTATTATAGTTATTAATACAAAAATGTTATCTCTAGTTAAAAATATCGAAAATAACACTTAAAGCTATGAACAATATTTCGTCAGATATCTATGTGGGTAATGACGTAATCTAAAGCTCGTGTGGACCGCGCGGTATACTGATAAAATTGAAAGCTCCCCGACGGGACGTAATCTGGGAAATATGACGGAGGCCGCTATCGTAGTACGGTGGCGCGCCGCTGCCGCGCCGGATAGCCGGATTAACTAACCGTACTGTTGTAACATTTCTATTAAATCACCAGCTTCAATTTTAAAAAGCTTCAACCAACCACAATTATGACGAAGATATTGTATATTGAAAAATGACAAATGAAGAGCGTTTCCCAAGACTTTTAATGTCAGTTTTGAATTTGGAATTTCCTTCTAAGTGTTTCGGAGACCAATGGGTTAGGTTTGATGTGCTTTTGTTTGTTACCCGTGAAGTTTGTTTTAAGGAAGCTAACTGTATCTGTTATTTGAAATGTAACAAAGAAGTAACGGAGTATAAATCACGGTGTAAATATTTAAAATGCGTCCGTTAGAACGAAATGCTTTACTTGTGTAAGCTATAGTGCTCGACTCGGTGCGCGGGCCGTTCGCATCCGACAAGCGTTTAATAATTTGTACCCTTCCTTACTCTTAGCTTCTACCCCAGCCTGCGGCGCAGTCTCTGCACACTTTCTTTCGTTGCTAAGGGAACTTTCTTTGTAATTCAATGTTTGCTATTGTCTTAAGATTGCAGCGAGTATTAAATCATCTATTTACCTTTTTTTATCTATTTATTTAATTTGTCATAGTTCATTCTTTTCAAATTAATTAATGTTTCTAAATCTTTGATTCTCTGAGTAAAAACTATTAACAAATTAATTCCATGGAAAGGGTTATTTTTAACCTTAGTAGATTTTTGTTGATTCACTAAAAATTCTTATAACCATTCCCGGTAAGCTAGAAAAGGCTTGTGATAGGATATAGTCCACCACAAAATTCAAATAACGGCATTCAAACCCACGAGAGCCAGATCGATAGTCCGTCCCCTTAACCATTAGGCTATTGTCGCTTCCCGTATTGTTTACTTCAAGGATTTTTACCTTACTATATATTTTTAATTATTGTATAGCGACAATCTTTATTTACCGTATATACACTACTTATAAAACGGCTTAACTCACGTGCAACTCGGTGTCAGTACCGACTAGTTTCGAGCCCATCGGGGGCTC
>JAODUI010000012.1:7540481-7556785 GCA_027563995.1 Papilio gigon
CAGTAAATCATGCGGGAGCAACGGCGCCCGCCCGCGCCCCCGCCCCCGCCGCCCCTACGTGATGGAATGTTACGTAAACACTCCACTTACAACAACACATATTTAATGAACTCTCACATAAACATATAAACCGCTCTCGATGGAAATGTAGCTTAAGATAAAGACAATAAATTGAGTAGCATCTGATGACAAAATTTTCACTTTAATATCCAACAAATTTCTTTAACACGGCGCTTAAATTTTACTAAGTTTTGAGACAAAAAAATTGTTTGTATGGAAATGTAATTATTCACGATTTTAATTACTCGGAATTAAAAAAAAAAGCGAATCACCGACTTAACTACCCCCGCTTTACTATGAGAACTCTATATTACAGGACTTTTGTGTACAACCATTATACAGCTCTGCGTGTTATAGCATCTTACGGGGTGACAAAAATTAACAATATTACATGCTCCTACATTCATCGAATGTGCTTTGAGAATATTGAACACGGTGGATCTTTTTTATGAAATAGACTTTTGGGTCAGTAATAAACGGTAGTAAGTTTAGAATAGCAATAGAAGGCTCCGAGGGGCACTGAGCGGTGCTATACGTATGCTAAGCAGGGGTCCGATGAGATGGATGGGTAATGTTCGAATGTGCTCTACGCCGTACCCTACACTTATATCTCTGAATAACTTTACTCCACTTTGTATCCAAGCATTTTTACTTGTTTGAAACAAAGTCATCTTAAACTTTTCTTATTTGAAAAATGAATAGATAGTTTATTTAATTACCTATTTAAAATTTAAATTACTTGTACTATAATGACATTACCAATAAAACATTTGACGAATCTTGACGAATTTGTAAAAAAAAATTGTAACGAATTCCAAATTCATTTTTAAGAAAACAATATTCGTTTTTTTTTTTAAAAAAAAAATTGGGTAAACACCACTATAGATGCAAGTGCAAAAAACTTTTCATATGGAATATGGGTCCGGTGCGCAAATTGCTGACATATTAAGGGCAATATACAAGATATAGTGCTGAGTCACTCGAGGTTCCTGCCGCACAGCCCCGTGTAAATGGTCCCCGTCTAGTTTTATTAAAAACCTCTATTACTCATATTTCGTAAGTGATGAGACTCGGAAATGCATACTATATGAATGCGCATTGTTTTAATATACAATACGGACTTTTTAATTTCAAAGTATATATAAAACTAGACCCTGATGATGATGATGTGTAAAACATTGAGCACAACATTTTACGTACTGCAAATGATTGGAAAAAATTGCCTTTAAGAGTAGAGTGAATAGGCATTTGTTAAGCGCTTATCATCTTTCGACTACATCACCACTTAATATTAAGCAGGATAGCGGTCAGGAACTAGCCTATTCACCGTAAAAAAAAGTAAACCAACCGAACGTCGTGGCTATCTTTGGCGGAGACCAATGCCCAGCTGTGGGCGACATGTGGCTAATATGATGACGAACCACAAAACGCATTAACACGTTCACTGCGAAACGAGGTCTAAATAATTCCTTATGCAACTTCGCCTGTGGTGCGAAGGGCATAACTTTGTTTTAGGAGGTGGGGTCTAATGGACCGCGTGTAGCACTAACGTCTAGTGACGGAACGGGTCGATAATATCTCGTACCACAGGGGCGGAAAGTACGCAAAAATTGATGACGCAGCGAACGTGTTAACATCAATTATTCAAATATTCAACGACATCTAAATTAATGTAAATCAAAATTCATAATGTCGAACTGTACTTTAGACAATCGCTATCTCATACAGCCACGCTACCTTTGCCTTTGTAGTAATTAAACGTACAAATTTTTGTCAATTTCGCAGAATAATGTGAAGTCACCGTAAAAATGAACGCGCTACGATTTATGACATTGAGGGTCAGGTAAAAGAACAATGAGGCAGTTCATTTGGAAAATTATGTAACAGAACAATCATTGATATTTGTATTTTAATTCATATTCTATTAGTAAGAGAATTTAGTCATCTGTTTTATTTTGTGACAAAAAATTGTCAGATTTTTGTTATCAAAATTTTTTTACAGCGGTTAGAGTGCCGAATAAGCTCAAGGTTTTGCTATGATGTAGTCTACGATACTAATTGACTGCCGGAATTTGAATTCGGGTCTACGCTATCGGAAACAATAAATAATAAAACTTTCCAAAATTTCTCAATTCCATTGAATTCGACATCATTTAAACCCTCCTTTAAGAGTAATAAAGTTGTACACCTATGTAGGGAACCATGCCACATAGGTCGTTACTTTGTTTCTGTTACGGAATTGGTAGGCGGCCAAACTCTTAAGACGCTTGGCAGGGCGCTTTACTATTCTCTTGGACTAACGCTTATTGCGTCTTAGACATACCGACACGAGACCGCGACATCTGTAGTTAGTTATTCACAAGTTCTGCACAACTACTAGGAAATTACAGCATCCGAGCATGATTATTTATTATCAATAAAGGGAACCTATAACTTTCAATACAGTCTCGCACTGTAATTCCTTCGATAACTAACTAGGAAATGGCCGACATAATCAATTTATATTCACATCTCCGATGATGAAATTAGACTTTTACGTCAATTAAATAACATAAAATTGTGAAACGTTTATTATACTTGTATAGTAAAAAAAAACTAATAGAATACGCGGAGGAAACGTTTAGCTCTACATTTCCCGAGTCGCCTCAACGTTTGTTTATTTAAAGATTTAACGAGGCGTGCACAGGGTGGCCACGATCTAACTATCGAACGGGATTAATTCTAACAACTAAGTTAGAATTAAATTCTACGACCGGCACGACAATGGTCCTTCTAGTATTGCAGTCGTCCAAGGGCGTCGATGATCACTCTTGTGATCACGCAACAAAAAAAAAGTTAACACCAAATCTAAGTAAATGAAAATAATGATAATTTATGCATAAATTAATAATTTTACAGAAGTGTGTAATGGTTTGTTATAAATCTAATTTATGTATACTGTACATACATTTGTATTCAATCAAATTCTTTGCTCTGTGATTTTGTGGTTGCCAAGATATTTTATATACGTGCATTCAACTAGTAATGTTTCTAGTATATATAAAAATGTTGCCCACTGCTTAAATGCTAATTACTTTTACTTTACGGATTTAACTAGCTCGTGAAAAACTGCATATATAAAAGAAACAGAATTTTTAATTAAAACCGTAAAACGTTAATTTATATGATTTTACGCAAACAAGGATTTCATACGCTGTGGTTATTAAAAAAAGTAAGAAAACAGTTTTAAATTTCTTCTCAAGATTAATTTTCAATAATTTAGTACTTAATAACGTATATTTTAGTGAATACAATAAAATAACAAGTCTTCGGTGTTTAGAATAAAATGGTATATTCATAGCAACAAACGTTTGAGTCAACAATAGAATCTATTAATTTGAGCGTTCATTATTCGTGTGCAATTTCACAGAAATACAACGGTCTATTCAAGGTCTATTGAAGGTCCCCCGTGAAATCAAACACGTCATCACTTCGCCGACTTAATCCCGTATTGTGTCGAAAGCTTAACGACAAAATAGTCTTTTGTAGGTATCGTAAGACGCCATATGGCGTGTCACAAAGCATGTCAGATTAACAGTTCCAACAACAATCTATGCTGATCCAATTTGCTGTATCCAAGGGTGAATGATTATCAGAAGTAAATTTGTAATTGTGTTCTGTGCATGTGCATGCATGAACCATACGAAATTAACGAAAATGAAACTTCGTGTAATACTTATAAAAACCGTACCGACTAGTTTCGAGCCCATCGGGGGCTAAGTCGGTACCGTTAGTAATATAGTGACTTGTGACATGATATTTTTTATAACTAAAGACTCTTCATATAATGAATTAGAGAAGTTTACATATTAAACAGTTTTATATATTATCCGTTTACGTTCCTTATCAATACTTCTTTACCCATCCTTTAATAAAAGAATACTTTTTTATAAAAGATTTCTTAGAACGATGGCAACACAATAGTTTTTAAACTATAGATGAAGTAATATCATTATGTAGGTACGTTCCTATAAATCATTTTGTTAACTAACTAGTATGTGAAAACCTTTGTTTCAAAGGATTGAATAAAAAAACAAGAAATGTTGATCACAACATTACAAAGTGTATTTTTTAAACATTTATAAAACTTGCGAGGATTAAATAAATCAGGAATTTTGGAAAGTGTCCAACAAACGAAATACAGTGTTAGCTTTATGAATATTTTGTCTCGTTACATTTAAAATAAAGTCATGAGGATGTGACAATTTATGAACAGGATATTAAAAAAAAAACAGACATACGTTATTTCTATAAAACTCGCAGTTTTACGGATCCCGGAACGGATGGAATGCTTACATTAAAAAAAATGTTTTTCGCAATTTCATATCTATGCTAATGCTTTACGACTCTTTAAAAATTTTATGTTAAAACTGTCGACTGCTTTTATTTAATATAACGTGCATGTTTCATGACGAATGTCGAACGAAGCCTACTTCCCGCATACTAATTGAACGCAAATGACACACGCGGAGATTTCAGATATTTTAATTACATAGATTTAATATCATTCATGTTCCTTTTGTACATATAAACTTCATTATATAGAGAACTGAATAATATAATTTATGAAAACTACTTACTTATACTATAAAGTAGATAAAGATATAATGTACTGCTATTTAAGTAAGTGAAACATCGATAATATGACAATTTTACATAAATAATTATAAATGGACACAAAAAGTAATCAAATATGACCCATATATCATATTTCACACACTTCAACAAAACTACAAAACATGTCGACTCTGCAAAATATAGTCAATTTTTAAACGTATCAACATAACGCTGACCAGTAATTTTTATTGCGTTCATGCCCACGCATGCCACATTCGAAACTTGTATCCAAACGGACTCCCGCTGACTCGCAATAAATAAATCTGCAATTATAATAATAAGTTGCAACACAATAGATGAAATCAGAGGGTGGGAGTGCGTGCTCGAGAACATTGGTCGTGCATTAAAATTATTACAAATCGGTATTGGATGGGCGCGAATGCTACAACTCGGTAGGCAGGGTACACAAACAATAGCTGTCCGTACGATTATTTTCGACAAATCGAGTTAGAAGCGAGACTTTATTGAGTTAGAGCAAATTATGAGCCTCTTGTCTGCCTCAACGAATTCAGTTTAACCCTCCGACGCCAGACCTTTCAAACTTATTTAATTGTTCAAACATTCTACATTGTAATCATGTTAAAACCTTATTCAGTCACTAAGGTAATTTATTTTTATCTTCCTCTGTTTTTATATTTTAAGTTCATAATTAAAACAAAACACTATCTCGATTATCAAACTCATTTGTATATTGCCTTATGAGATCAAAATATTGAGATTTAAACATTTCCTGTAGGCTTTATTCCTTCAATAATTCAATTATTTCCTGTTAAGGTAGCGTTTGCACAAGTCGTTGGTCACTGTCCCCGACACGTGCTGAGCTACAGTTCGCTTGTCTGATCTAAAATCTCGTTTCCATTATATGCAAATACGATAGCTTTTGTTTCTGATTTGCTTAATGTGTTGACCTTGTTGATCAGAAGGGAGAGGACAATGAAAGGGATAACGGTACAGCGGTAGAAAAGTGGCCAACAAATAAAAATAATTTTCATTCAATAACTGTTTTTTTGTTTAGTCACGGTTTTACATTGGGAAAAAATAATTGCGAAATTGTTTACGTAATGATGACCTTCTAAATGTTATGACTTCATCTTTTTCCATGAAAATAATCTTGTCGTTTATTACAAACACTCAACTGTACTGGGTCTATTTAAATTGTTCACTTGCGAAGAATCACAAACACTTGGCATATTTGCGTTTAATGCAATACCGGGGCAGGGACCCGCGTCAACAATACGGGCTCGTTACACCTCCTTATTTCAGATTTACGGCCGCGCACTAGACCAACAATACCGGTTGTTATCGCACGCAAATATACAAAACAATACACATTTTATTTCGCACCGTAGAGCCCACTGCAAGCGTTTTAAATTACGACACACTTGGTTTGCGGGGGCAGACAAGCACAATTTACACCAAGTCTAGAACAGAACGTGTATTTTACGTTTGAATGTAACATAAATAAATCCAAACAGATATGAGTAATGTATGAATTATTATCGCTTTATAAGTTACTTGATAACTGTGGTACAAAGTCTTAAATAATTATGGCAAACATTATTAGTGCGGACGGCGGGAAGTCGTTGATTGCGGAAGGAGGACCGCATATAGTAGAAGGCATTGAGGAAGGTATATCCAGCAGTGGGTGGACGATGATGATAAAATATTCTTGAATGGATTGAAGCATAGTTAAATATGATAAAATGATATATTTATATTAAGTTGACAAAATATCAACACACGTGGAGTTTTTCGGTGTCATCGACCTGTACGCGGTGGGTAAGCTGGTCCTCAATGAGCCAGGAGTAATGGACTGGCTATTAGTTTAATCACTTCGTGCGTCTGTCGCCACTCGCCACTCGCCACTCGCCACCCAGATATTGTTCGACTCTAAGGATGTCCCGTCCCTCAAAATATCGATAATCAAAAAAATTGATGGTGTTAATTACTTTCTTTTTGTCGGAGATTTTTTTTTAATATAATTAATTATTTATTTCATAGTGCGTTTACTAAAATTAGATCGAGACTAATCTTCATATTTTATATTCATACAATATTATATATAACTTAATCGAAGACGCGAACCATGAACGAATTACTAATATTAGAATACTGAATTGCCTGTTAGCATTAATTTAAATTAAGAACGAAATCTATAATTTCATTTGTTTTAAGATAAAAAACACCTTTTTTTACGGTTATCTTATCGATTGAATATGTCAAAAATTTATCGATAATTTGGAAACACACCAGTTGACCCACGGTATGCTATTGTTCGTAGAGAGAAAGAAACTCCATTATGTCCCCGTACTAACTCTCTTGTTGTGAGCTACATACATAAGTAATTAGCAGTGGGTTTTACGAAAGCAACCTCTTTGTTCTTATTATCTCTTGGTAGTCTTAAAGTCACGAAGTAGCCAAGCGATTTAACAATGCTTCTTGTGTAACCACTAAAGTTTTTTGTATAAGATGTTAATAAACACAGTTAATTATAATTAAATTAAAACTATTCTAAATTCGCTTTTCAATTGTCGTCTGAACGTAAGAAAAAGACAGTTAAATTAAGTCTTGTAAATTCTGCACATGTTCGCAAGAGTACTCGTGAAACACGTCTAGGTAATTCGTCATTTTATTAAAATGTAGACATCGCCCGAGACTTCACCCGCGGCGAATTAAAAAAAAACTTAATTAGTTGCCTAAGTATTCATCCAGACTACGCCCTACATGTATGACAAATATTCATGAAGATATCTACGTACTACCTCTGGAGATACCTCTCAATAAACTTCCATTCAAAGATCTACATTTTCATAACTAAAATAAAAAAGAAAACAAGATAATAAATCCACAAGACAAATACCTACTATTGTCTAAACTGTAAATAATAGCCTTCTTCTATAAAGCTATTAAATAATACGCAAGTAATAAATAACATCTACAAAACATGATTTTGTTTGCCTTAAGGAAATTCAGTAACATGATTTCGTATTCGAGTCGTGTCGCCAATATCGAGCGGGCAACTGACGCCGAGATAAGCCCCCGTCTTCCGGACCGGCTTATCGCACAGTCCCACTGAATATAGACAGATAATTGTCAGAATAACCCACTTTGCATTTCGGCTTACGGGACTCGAATGTGTTCTGGTTTGCATAAATTGCTGATAGTTGACTGCCGAGATAAGAATTACTCTAGGAGAACGATCCTGGGTACCTATAATTATACAATCTTATTATTAGGGTTGAATAAATTAAAACAAAACAAGACAAACTCTTCTTAGCAGCAGATAGATTTTCTCATGACTCATAACCTTAGTTTATCATGTATTTTGTATTCATGAAAAAAGTAGCTGTAATATTATATCAAAATAATATTCCAGGAACTCCTTTTTAATAATAATATGAAATGAAAACTTTTCAAATTTGCAACACTTCCGCAGACAGCGATCCCCATACAAAAAGGGGTCGCGATGACCCGGGCCGGGGCTGGGGCCAGGGTCGGGGCAGCGCCGGAGAGCCGCAAATTATATTTAATTTAGAATCTCATCGTTGTCGATAAGCGGTGCTTGTTTAATTTACGCGTAATTCCCACCCTCGGGATGTTCTATGAAAAATTGTGTAAATAAAACATAAAGCAATTTACTAACGAATTAAACTAATTTAATCTTAGCTGTTCGAATATAATACTGGCTCAAGAGCGGACATTACGAGCCTTCAAATATTTTAAACATAATTACACACAATCGTCATTACCGCTGTTACACGTATCAAACTATACCAGTGGTAATTCTTTTTATAAGCACGTTTTGTTAGTTAATGTCTTTCCATTGATATATGTACATTCGTAATGTCTTTATTTAACACAATAGATGGATATCATTTAAGACAATTAGCGGTGGCATAACGTGTCAGGTTACATTGTTTGTATTTAGTCATCCAGCGAAGCGTTAATATTATTACGTCAACAGTACATTCAAATCTACGCTCAAACATATTGTAAGTTATCATAGTAATACGACTTGAATACGATATTATGTTCTTGACTTTCCTTGAGGCAACCAAAATCGTGTTTTGTAAATGTAATTTATTACTTGCGTATTTAATAACTTTAGGTATAAAGGAAAAGCTATCTCTTACAGTTTGTTTTAGGGAATTATCATGCTTTCTTTTGACTTCATCTGTTTTGTATGAAATCTTAATGTCGTAATAACGTATATAATGCGACAATTTAAGTGGATATATTTTTGTTCGAAGTTATCTCTAAAACAGCTACAAGACCTGGATACAATTTGATATATCATATAATACTGCCTGGAAAACCGTATATAGACTTCTAAAAAGTATTAAAAAAAAAATACCAAAAAGTTTCTTAACAACCAGTGTGAAATGAAATAAAAGAAGCAAAATTATTTAGCAGTTGTAAGAGTAGCCCGTACTCGTGTTATTGCTAATAAATACATTTCATTGTCCACCACAATCAAGTAAAAGACGTCGGACTTTTTAAAGTCGAACACAAACAAGTCGCAATTTAGATTCATTTTATATGCGGCCAGACATGCGGTCGCTGAATTAGGATCAGGGCTTGATTCAATCAGCATTGATTGCCCGCATACTTAGCAATAAAAACGTCTGTTGTTTACTCTTCGACTGTGTTATGTGAAGTAAATTCATTATAATAATTCTTTAGATTGGCAACGTTCAAACACTTAGGTCCAAGACTCGACTACACATTGGAAAGCTTAATTATCTAAATATGTTCTCCGTCGTGATGTAGGTAATGTTATAAACCCGCAAAAATATTACACGCAAAGTAAAATAATACTAATTTCATCTTTCATTTTACGTTATCTTTCTATTATTTCGCAGTAATAAAAAGATATTTTATTTCATTCCCTAATAATTCAGACCTTTTCACGCCCTTTACACGAAAAGATGGCGTAATACGAAATGGGCTAAATAAATCGTGGTGTCAGCTTACCGAAGCCTTTGAAGGTCCGCAAAATTTGTGCTCGCAATATCAACCGAACGCACTGTCCCCAACCAATTTCCATAGGCTTAGCGGAGCAAAGCCATAAAAAGGTGTCGTTACAAAGTAACAATTTGTCATTTTTTTATATTATATTCGTATATTTAAAAAAAAATCTACGTTTTGTAAAATTTAAAATGAGAACACGTTACGCCACGATTTTTAAATAAGAAAATTTTATGCATATTGGAAATGAGACAATAATCACAATGCGAAAGATGATTCCATGTATTTGTTATAATTTCTTATATTCATTGAATTCTATTATGAAAATAAAGGTGTGTCGCGTATCAGTCTTGCGGGCTAGCGGCTGGCGTCGACGGCGCCGGCACCGGGGAGCGTTCAGTGCTCACTCATCGCCTCATTAACCTAAATGCAAGCCGAACCGCCCGCACTCGAAGCCCGATTTTACTGTTTTGCTTTTCTTTCCTGGCTTATACTCGTTTTTTTTATCCACTGTTAAGTTCATATATAAGTTACTTAACGTAATAACTACATTTATTACCTCTATTACTGTAACAAGTTTAATTAATCATTTTGATTTGTTATGACGTAATCGTGACCAGTATATTGCTTATATCATTTGATTTAAATTAATGCACGATATTTTTACAAACGAATTTTTGATTAAATTTCCAAGTTTATATACAAATAAATTTTAAATCGATTTAAAACTGTGAAATAAGAAAATGTCCAAAGCCATAATAAAGACGACATTACAAGAACACTTAGCTAAAGGAACTCCCAAGATCTATATGTCAAGCTCATTTGTTCTCAATAGAATTGTTTGGAAGATAAAATTTTTATCAGTAAAGATTTTTGAAAGAATGAAGAAAATATTGTAACTTGGAGATTGTAATAGAAGCTGAAAGGGCACTCTACTTAACCTAGTAAAAGGAAATAAAGTGCTATCGCCCTGCTCGCCGCTCGCCTCTGTCAACACGGTGTAACGAGAGACGCCATTTGAGTGGCTTCTCTTGCACCTAGCGCTTAATGAAGCCCAGTAATTTTCAACAAGGCCTTTGTCGTAACCTTATTGACCATTGATGACTGATTAAAAGTCATGTGGAGCAGTGGGCAGACAAGGGCTGAAGAAGGCTGATGATATTGGTGTTCATGATTATATTAATTCGTTTTTATAGGAAGTAGATCGAGTCCTCTTTCAGCGAGATATCATTTATTAAAACAAGGTTGAAATTAAAAGAGAATGACAAAGCTAATGTCGTTAAGAAAGTCGTTTCAGCTAACGATAAGCAAATGGATGAGAACGATCACAAAGGAGATGAACAATTACTTTCAGCGAAGCGCCGAGTCAGGTTATTTTTCAAGTAATTGACATCTCAGTTTTGCAATCGCGTAAATTGCAAAACAGAATTCCGGAAGCTTTTTGTTGGAGCTTTTTTAAAAGACAAAGAAAGGGATGAGTTGCTTTAAACAGCAAATTCTAAGAAGACAAAACTTATTAAATGTAGCGCATGTATTAAAATAAAAATGGACGTTGATACTCTCGTTGTCCTGGAGTTCGTTATGAAGAGTTACAGCATACTACAACTTGTAATGATACAAAAAATGATGAAGTGCAAATAGATTGCGGAGGACCTGTCGCTCCCGCGAATATGAAAGTTCGACCAATCGAACGTCGCCTCATCGATGCGAGATTGACAGGGAAATTATGAATCTCTCCAATTATATAGACTGTTAAATAAATTGATTAAAATTGTGGATGATTGATTGCGGGACGGCACCTGATGGCACCTGGTGCCGCGGCCCCATCCATCACCCGGCGCCGTCGCCTCCCGATTACAAATTCACATGCACTCAACAGCTAACGAAGTGACGCCGCATTTACAAGCCTAATGATTCTCGTGCTCGCGAAAACACGGTGTTAAAATTCCGAGGACAGAGATTTTATACCATAATTCAACTTAGTCGACGAAAAGAGTTGCATCTCATATAGTTGACGAGTGACAACATAGTTCAGCTGTGACAGTTTTTCTTCATAGCAATCGCATGTTAGAAGTGAGGACACATCATTTCATTTCAAAGATTTCTCGTTATAAACTACAATACTAAAACAAAATGGAATCGTGTAAGTATTTATAGATTTATCAAAAGGATCATGCTAACTGACCGATCACTATCCATGGCTCTATAAACCCTGAGGGTGTACAGGACGCGGTAAGTAGCGCGTGGTTTGACACCGCACGTACCACCATACAAGTTATTTCGTCCGTTCCGCTGATATGGCAGTCACTCTTCTCTAAATGGCCAAGACACGTCAACATCGTTGTCTGGCATTCACTCCGATATCAAAAGGATTATAGAGCAGACGATGTTTCCGAGTTGTGATGATTTGTAGAATAGCGTTGTCGCGGCGGACAATCAATCACTGTGCCGACGACAGATTAAATAATATCCGTCTTCCCTCATCGCTCCGAATTCATTCACTGAACATGAACGAATTTTAATTTGAATCGCTCTCGAACATCCGCTCACGCATAAATTGTTTTCAATGCTAATAGTGTGAGATTAATTTTTAATTCAATTAATTCTTTATCGTAACTTACTTGGTCATTCATTCGTTCAATGTTTACTTAAGCAGTCCTTTATTGTAGAGTTCTTATACTAAATTGCTACTTGGTAACTCAGTGATCCAAAAGATTGTCCCTGTAGCAATTAGTTCAAGAAATGAAAGACTTATTCGGCTTTTCCCAAAATTCTTTACTTTGTCCCTTTTCTCTTTTCCCGCAAAAGAAACAAATTAAAATGTAACCACACGCAGCCGGGATGAAGGCGAATGTCTTTGATCCCCAACCATTTATTTTATCTAAGACATCGAATCGAACATTCCTCTACGCCCGTCTATAACCGCGTCTTCTGTAGCGTACGTACTATATGTACGTCCTGTAAAATACCCGAGGGACCTTGGATTTCCCTCAATTTTCCATTAAACCTAATGTAATCTACGCAGGAGCTTTGGGATACGATAAAGATTGCTCTGGGAATCGTGCTTCCGTAAATTCTATTAAAACAAATGAAATGTGTGTAATTAAGTCTTAACTTTGCAATCTATTAACATTTAAAGATGCGTTTAATTTATTTAAAAAAATCACGAAAATTTCGTAAGTTTTAAACTTAAAATAAAAAAGGATTACCTTTTCGCAGTCGGTAGGATTCGAACCTACGCTCCCAGAGGGAATCTGATTTCTAGTCAGACGCCTTAACCGCTCGGCCACGACTGCCATAGTAAGCAAATTGAAATTATTAATCTAAAATTATATGTACATCAGTGCCCTATCAATATGACACAATTTATAAAACATTGAATGTATTAGATAAAATATGAATTACTTAATTTATCAAAATTGCTATTAGGTCTTATTTATTGTTATCATACACGTATTAACCATGAACAAAATTAACAAACCAAAATTAAAATAATCTTTCGTCTGTTACCCATGGGTTTCCGTTACTCACCCTCAAACCTTATTTGCACAGACTCAGTAATTACTGCCCTTGTAGAACATTACTGAAGCGGCATTACTCGATACGTCTCCCCATTTATTTCGCGATACACGACTCTACAAAGTTATGTGCGTTATCTCGATCAAGACTACGTCACAGAAGTTATGTGATATAAAACAAAGTCTAACTATAATGTAATCAGATATAACAATAATCGGATAAATAAACACATGTTTTTTTGCCAATACATGTTATAACCGAAAAATACCACCGTTACATTACAATTATCTCTTTTTTTAAGGATAATGATTAAGGCATTCGAAGAGCCAATATGCTAACAGTAAGAAACACTGACTAGCGGTCTAGCGTTCGTAGGGTCGAATCCCGCCGTTCAACTATTGTAGTAAACCATATCCTATCACAAACTTGTCCAAGCTAACCTATACTAATAAATTAATAAAAATCTACTAGTATTTAAAAAAAATGTATAATTTAACAGTAGAATCTCATTGTAAAATGTACCACATATTGAAATGACACGATCTTACTAATATTATGCAACAGTCGAGATGAATGGATGTTTGTTACCACGAAACTCGAACACGACTAAACGAACACGAATCATCATCATCATCATCATCATCAGCCCTTGTCTGCCCACTGTTGGACATAGGCCTTTCCCAATGCCTTCCGCAGTATGCGGTCCACCGCTTTCCGCATCCAACGACACGAATGATGACTCTGATATAGAAAAAACGACATAGTTTTTTTTTAATTCGTCGCGAGCGAAATTTTTAAAAATTTGTATTTAGGCAATAACAAACAATTACCTGCGTGTTTATAATACATGCACATCCTCCGTATCGGCGATCACGACGTGCCCCTGCCTCATTAAACGAAAGTAAACACGGCGCAGGCCAAAAACGTGTTACAATTATCTATTTGATCAGCCGTAATAATTTTTATTTACGTATAATTAATTGTAATGATACGGTATTGGGGACCAGCAGTGAAGGGCGTCCTCTCTCCAGGTGGACCGACGACTTCGCGTCGGCAGGAAGTCGTTAGGTGCGGAAGACGGAGGACCGCGTACTGTGGAAGGTTTAGGAAAGGGCCTATGTTCAGCAGTGGGCAGACAGAGGCTGATGATGATGATGATAAGGAAATAATATTAGTTATCATATACTATGAATATATACTAGCTCTACGTAATGTATAATATAAAAATGAACCGCTGAATGTGTTGCTAAGCGCAAATCTCGGGAGCAGCTGAACCGATTTCCTTAATTCTTTTTTTAGAATGTCACTTAAAATACCAAAATGGTTCTTACAGAGAGAAATGTTAAATAAATTTCTTGGAAAAGTCTAAAACCAACATTATTCTATATATACAATCGGTTAGTAATAATACTTTAGCCAATTTGAGCTTTAATACCATAGCATAAAGTTTAAGTGTTAGTGGAGAGGTTCATGGAAGGTAAAAAAATTGTTTGGCGGTACGAAGTTCGTCTGGTCCTCTAGTACATATACATAGAGATAATAAATGCAAAAAAAAACTTGATACTTGACACCATAGGGAGAGAGTAATAAAATATTATTGATTTAATTTCAACCGTATAGCTCTTGAAATAAGAGTTTTTTTGTCTCTTTAAACATCGTTTACGTACACTCAGAACAATATCTGTGCGTGTGACAATGCCCCGGCTGAAGCAGAGGTATGGTCTAGTCATTTTTACACTGTTGTTGGTTCTTGCACAAAAAGAATTTCGCAGTCGGTAGGATTCGAACCTACGCTCCCAGAGGGAATCTGATTTCTAGTCAGACGCCTTAACCGCTCGGCCACGACTGCTCTACATTTAAACGTTAAATTATTTTGTTCGAGCAAATATGAAAAAGCAAATAACCGAAATTCGCATTACTTCGTGCAAAAAATCTTACTCTGAAATTATAATTAAAAAGTCGTGATCACGGCTACAGAGGGAGCCACTGAGTTTCTATTAATAATTGTCACAGATTTTATTACATAATTCCTAATGTCATATTCAATGAAAAACAATACATTGATAGTTTAATTAACGTGATGAAGGCGGTATTGATAAGAATTAATATAATTGACATTAATTGATGAATGTAGCCGCCTTATCGGCAAACAATCAGGTTGGTATTATTCCGAACAATGTCCTTTGTTCATTAGTCAAATCAATGTCTGATTTTATTGCGAATTACATCACAGTGTCTTTGCTAATTTAGTATAAAATTTACTTTATAAATAAATTCCACATGTTTCTATAAGTAAAAAAAAAAACAAATAGACTTTTTTGCCTCAACATTTAATTTACAACAACACTATATTTAAAAATGATGTTAAATAATAAAAAAAATATAGTTAGATTTTGAATTAAATATGACTGATATTTTCACATGACTTACCGTGAGGCGCCGTGGCTTAGTTGGTTAAAGCGCCTGTCTAGTAAACAGGAGATCACGAGTTCGAATCTCGTCGGGGCCTATGTGAGAGTTAACTTTTTTTATTTGTTTTTCGCAAATTTTTGTAATTCGTTTTTTTTGTATAAAGTTTCAGTATTTAATCCTGTAAAAAAACAGCAAAAATTTTTAGCGAAGAATTTTTTTTGGAATGCAGATACTATATTTTAATACCTTCTTCTTGGGTGATCAATGAAATCATGATATTAATTATATTCACTCGTATATTGACGTTTTTAAGAATAAAATTATTTACAAAATTTACAAGTTTAATTTACAAATTTCTTAATTTGTTTACAATTTCGCCTAATTGTCAATAATGAAATACAATTGTACAAGTTTAAATAAAACATATAATTTACAATCATAAGTGTCAAGAACTAGCGATTCTGTTTTATAAATTTCTAATGACACATATTGTTAAATAAACAAAAAAAAATATTTATATTTCCTTATAAAATTACTAACATAATGTTTGTAAGATTCTTACAACGATTAGCTTCCCCGAGCTCCCGGTATTTCTGCACAAGCATGCGACATGGAGGACCGCATACTGTGGAAGGCATTGGGAAAGGCCTATGTCCAACAGTGGGCAGACAAGGGCTGTTGATGATGAT
>JAODUI010000012.1:7556885-7606399 GCA_027563995.1 Papilio gigon
CGCATACTGTGGAAGGCATTGGGAAAGGCCTATGTCCAACAGTGGGCAGACAAGGGCTGTTGATGATGATGATGATGCGACATGGTCACGGGTTGACTGAAGTTTGTGCGGGAGCACGAAAAATGTTACAGGTAGCCATATCGGTTCTATTTTCGTCATAACTCAGCGACCACTACTATTGTTCGAGTTGTCACTGCACGATAAGGCTAGTCCTGGTTAGAATACCGTTTTTTACGAACGTTACATTAGTAAAAAAACACCAATGTGTAAAGTTATATATTAAAACGTCTGTTTCATTTATCTTTATCTTTGAAACGGACCCAGCGGACATGTCAAGAATTTACTCTTACGATATCTGTGTATACAAATTAATCATTTCTATAGATACATACTGCATACATTATATATGTTCGTTAAAAATATTTTTATTATACATGTGTTTTGTTAAGAGAAACCATATTACAAAACGTACAAATAAGTATGTCACAATCTGTATTATATTTAAATACGAAAAACGATAGATCTAATGTTACATAAGTTTTTCATCGTATATTTACCAGAAACGTTTTTTAGTCTTTAATAAATCTTTTAGTCTTAAGTGAGTGCGTCGTAACGCGTGCCAAGATGAAACAGCGCCGGTAATTTTAAAATCAGGAACCAATTTTATTTTATAACAATCCCGCGCCAAAAGCGTTCCCAAAATACAACGGAAATAAAAAAAATATACTTTTTATAATATTTATAAACTTAATTCTGAAATATGAGACGGTTAAAAAAATCCTAAATACATGTGAGGAATTAATACAAACTTTTATTAATTGAATTTTCGATAATAAATGACATTTCGTATATTTTATGTAACTTTTTAACAATGGCAAGAAGTGATAATATTGTTTCTTTCTTATTGGAAACATTTTAATGATCAAATAATAATAAGCAATGTATCAATAATTTAATACTATAAGTAATGAATATATTTACATAAATAAAAAGAAACGACTCCAGTCTTAAGGAAAACATCAGATTATATTAATTACAAACACCAATAAACATCTAAAACTTTCATAAAATCTGAGGCACATTCAATATACGTCATACATGTTTATCAATATTTACAAAAATTCCTTCTATATCTAATATGGCAGTATTGAGGTTTCGAATAACGATACAATATTTCAAAGCGACTGTCGTACGTAACGTTTCTACATTTTTACAATATTTTTACGTTGTTAGGGTTACACTAAATAACATGGCGGTTATAATAACTTCTCACAAGGTATAAGATTATTAACAAACAATTAATTCAATTTCCAATCTATTAATTTGAATAGATTCAAACTGGTTTTACATGGTTTCTTAGCTATCAGAACAGCCCTGTTATTTTATGAAGGACCAACTATGTCCACATCAATTGGTACATTAAAAAGGTGGGGAACAATTTCAACTTGTGCGTATTTATATAGTCTGTATAAGCTCAGTGTTGTGTTGCCAGTGTAATATTAAAATTCGCACGCTCTGCGCACATGTTATAAATTTGCCGAGCTCGTAAAAGGTCCTTTATTTGTTCACAACACAGTGCGCAACGAGACTCGCAACGCGAGGAACGTCAATGTAAAACGCCGTGTGACAGTCGCTTGATAATATAACATCTATAATTTACAATTCAATAAACACTTTATAAAAAATCAGTCTATTTATGGTCTTCTTTCACACACACTTTTCGAAGTTTTAAGCCACTAAAGGTAACTTCCAACAATAAGGCGCGTTTAGCCGACGTTGCTCAATAAAGCGAGCTTACGCTTTACGTTTTAAAAACTCACTTCCAATTATTGTCTTTGGATTGTATACGTCTGTGGCACAGAGTTACACGAATCTCGTGAGCTGCGTGTGGAAGTCGCGAAGGAATGTCTGCAGCTGCGGCAGCGTGGGCCGGTCGTCGGGCGACATGGCCCAGCAGTACGCCATCACAGCAAACCTACGGACAATATAAAGGCACGTGTTACTAAGGTTACCCTGGTAGTAACTGACTCTGAATATGAACCATGACAGAAAAACTATAAGCCCTCTTACATTCTAGTAACAGCGTTATCTTTGACTATTTTGTGTCCTACATATCCATATCTGTTTTTACCTTTTAAAAGCGCAGTAAGAAAGATGTGGCTGTTTGAAAAATTTATGTTGTGGAAACATTTTTAAATTCGAATCATAAAACCGTTTATTTTTGAAACCGTTATATAAAATACATTAACTTACAACTCATCCGGACAATTAGCTGGTTGTTGCAATCGGTAACCGTCCCGCAGGTAGGCGGCTACTTCGAAGGGGTCAACCTCCGCGTAGGGCTGATGCGCTAGCGTGGTGAGCTCCCACAGCAGCACGCCCAGCGCCCATACGTCCGCCGCCGGGCTGAACTGCCGCCTCGACAATGACTCTAACGCCAGCCACTTGATTGGCCGGTTCTCATTGTCGCCCAGGCAGTGGTAGTCGGCGGGGAAAAGATCCCGGGACAACGCGTTGTCCGCGATCATGACTCGGAGATTTTCATCTACACTGTAGGTTAAATTTATTGCGTTAATTTCGATATTTCGGTATCAAATATAAAAGTAAGCGACTGGCTTCTTGAACTTACATGCAATTTCTGGCGGCTATATCTTTGTGCAGCACATGTTGGGAATGTAAGTACGCTAGGCCGTCCAGCGCGTGCAGCGCCATGCGCACTACATGCTGCGTGGTGAGTGGCGGCGGCGGCGCGCCCCCCGCTCCTCCCACTCCCACTCCGCGGCACGCCAGCAGAAACTGCTTCAGGTTCCGCCACCCGCTGTTCCATGGGTACAGCAAGAACGGAGCCGTTTGATCCTCAATGCTCACTCCAAGAACTGATAGCACTTTCTCGTGATGTAATCCGTAAAGCATGCAGCCTTCTTGAAGTAGCAACGAAACCTGTGAACGAATTTTTGTCTTAGATTCTACACTTATATGTTATGACGTAAACCGAAAGTGTCATTTTAAAGATAATAACCTGCACTTGAGAGGCGTGCTCAGCTACAGTCTTCACCAGAACTTCTTGTTCTCTTCCCTCTTCGTCGGCGTAAGTGCCTTTGTAAACCCTGCCGAACGTCCCCTCCATAGCCACCGCGCGCAGCCTGACACGGCACCTCTGTATCGTGAGTTCTGCTATTCTCTGCTGCAGATCTCTCGCTCTCTCCTCTGCGGCGGCGGCGGGCAACGAGGTGGGCCGGCGGTAACTGGTGTAGCTGGCGGCCGACTTGCAAGAGGAGTCCGGCAGGAAGGCATGGGCGTCCTGCTCGTCGCTCCTCGCCCGCCGCAACTTACGGGCCCGCGCTTTGCAGGCGACCGCTGCGACGGCGGCTATCAGAAGCACTCCGCCTGCGCAGCCCGCGCCTGCATAAAATATGTCTGCCGAGGTCGGCGCGTGCGGAACGCTATCGACTCTAACCGCAGGCCGAGGTGCTTCTTTGAGGCATATTTTCCGCCTTCGGAAATGTAAGATAGTGGAGGAGGAGCCGGTGGAGATATTGAGCGATATGGTGATATTGACTTCGGCGGCAACGGTGCCCATGCAAGGCAGATCGACGCGCCATGTCTGCGTCTCAGTAGGCACGTAGCCCGCGCTAGAGATGTTGAAGGTCGGCGGGTGCATCGCCTCCGGCTCCGACGCCACATCCACATGTAAAGTGTACGGCAGCTGAAACAAAACAACTTGATTAGCATCTAAAATATAAAGTAGGACTTCAGCAACCTGAAAAGTACTTTTACAATATCAGACATCAACTTGCGTTGTTAATTCCTTAAAAGTCCAAATTTGCGTTTTACATGAACTTTAACCAAAAGTTTATTTGGTGAATCGATGTCGGTCATCTTTAAGGCGGTATCCATTTAAGACGTAGATGTTATGGGCACGATACATAACTAACGGTATGTCATCGCGATGTAACTGTAAGCATTGACTGACAGGGGACCTCCGAGGTCGGTTCCAAACTGTTCAGTCGCGACCGCGAACCGGATCAAATGTCAAATGTGACCCGGAGTGGGCACGAACAATGCGCCTTTATCGGACTTTCGTGCTCACTAACGTCTTGTTACCTTTGTACTCGAGAAATTCCGCTAACTTGCACGACACGCCTTCATCTCTAATAACAAGGAGTTAAGTACGTGACTTAATACTTCCAAGTACAATAACAGCATTCCATTCAAAGGAAAACAATACTTTTGTTCATATAATAATTACCAATTTCCAAACGAATTTATCACATCATGACAAGTACTGCGAGGAGTGTTCAAACAGAAGTAACAAAGCAATTAAACGCTGGCCGCAACTATGCTCATTATAATCTGACTAATGACCGTGGTGCTACATGCATGCTAAGACAAACACCGGCAGCGCATGCGTATACATCAAACTCAGTGATTCTCAAACTAATATAAGTGAACCCTCTTGGACTCTATGAAAACCCGTCTGGGAAGTATGTACGCGACAAAAGACAGTTGACGGACCATACTTTAAAGAAGATAAACAGCGTGGTGTGCACCAGTAGGATTTTGTTAAGGGCTTTACGTTAAAAACGATTGGGAATCTCTGGTGTTCTACGCGGACGGAGGTGCGACACCGCGTTAATTAAACATTATCACGGCAGTCGGCGCGGCGCGCACAACGGCGAGATCGCTCATCGGCGCTAGTTAACCAGCACTTACCAAATATTTGTTTAGAACCAAAGAAGCCGCTCGCAAGCAGCGCCGGCAATCTGATAGCGAACCTTTCCTACTAAAGACCGCTTCTTGTTTTCATCTTTTGTTTTTATTTTTAACTAGCTGAAGCACGCTTTATTACTGTAACTATGTTTAAGAAATAGTGACTGGTTTTGTATACCACTGCATTAAGTATAACTTCCTTAAATTCCAATTAGTTTTTGTAACTTTTACATACACGAAAATGAATAAATTTATTTTTTCTCAAAAAAAAATGTTCTCTAAGTAAATATGAACAGTTTGATGTTTTCTGTTTACTTTGTGTTGCTTTTTATGAAATGTATCTCTAAATATATTGGAACATGTTGGTACCGATGTGAAGTTTGACTTGCAAATGGCGGCCCAAATAAACAGATGTTTTATTGACAGCGTCAGTGGACCACACAGCGTTACAGTAAACATTACATATTGTTTATTTTATTGTGATATTACGATATTTAAATGTATAAAATGTAAATAAATATTTTATCCATCATTAACATTAATGTACTCAGTACAGCAAATTGTATTATTATGTACTAAATATATTCTACTCTAATACAACACATTAGTAGAATAGTTAAATGATCAGTGACCTTTAGTTAAGATTTTTCACCATAAATCTACACTAAGGGACTGCTTAAGTAAGCATTAAATTAATGTGGCAGTGAGACTTAATTATGGGTTGTTTCGACTATTGACTATATATGTGTATACAATAGTTTTTTTTTTTATATGAACACGTTCAACATTCTAAAAAGTTATATCCCGATTTAGACTTGGTTGTGTAGACCAGGTGTCTTAAATAAATGCACATAATATTTGGTTAGTGATGTGGTACGAGCGGTTCTGCGCTGCACACGACTAACTCGAAGTTTGCATAACGGGTCATCGATTTTTATGTAAAAGATATGTAAAGTTGCAGAACGCGTAGATAGCGGCCTCTCGCGGCTGACTCGGAACCCGTCAATCATTGTTTTTGTTCCTTTGTGCGTATAGGAGAATTAATGAGAAAATTATACAAAATGCAATAACAAAAACGAATTCCTTAAACAAATGACATTTATAAATATTGATTAATAAACTTTTAAAGAAAACAGGTTATCAAAAAGGTTTGCGATTGCCTTTTTGCTTATAAATTCCTGACGACGTGTCGCGAATTGTTCAAATTAGCGATAAATTCAATAATAATGTTTAAATGTGTGTACTACAATTTATTTGCATTTATTAATTCTAAATATTACCATTGCTAAGCGTAAATTGAACAAAAACCGAGTAGTTACAATTTGCAATCGGCACAACGGGAAAAAAATTCCCATTGTGCCGATTGATCGGTCGGATCGGCTCAACGGGAAACAGACTTTTCGGCGTACTATTCATTGGAGGAATATTTAAGCTAATCGTTCTATTCATATTTGTATCGTAAACACGTCCACTTATTTTATCATAGTTATAAAACAATTAAACAACTTGCAAACTATTAAATTAAAAGCTCAAAATCGATTTTAAGCTCAAAATTGATCGATTAATTTAGTAGAGCTCGGTATCGATTACGCAAGTAGGATACGAGTGCAATTTATCGACAAGCAGCGCCGTAATGAAGGGGAGCGAGTAAATTAAACCGGTCTATGATGGTCGGCGAACGGGATTATTGCGTCGATACTGACGTCCTTATCAACATCGCTTCAATCACGATACCCTATAACGTGTAGCCGCCGAATGTAAATAACTTTCCAACTGCCAAATAACTAAATAATATTTTCGCATTTCGAGGGCTGCGATCTCCCCTCTATCAGTTATGACTCGCAATTTCGCTCAATGATATTGATTTGAAAATAGTTATGAACATCGAAATGAAATATATTAAAATAACAATTTTTACTTAAATAATTTGGATGAGTTAATCATGATTAAGAATTGGAAAAAGCTTAAACGCGAATATCGTGTAACTTCAAAACACAATTATTGCTTCGTGAAATTGGGTGAGTTAAATTGTAAAATTAATCATGTTAAATACATTGTACTGACGCTTACTCTTAGCTTACTTAGCTTACATAGTTAAATATTAAGTTAGTAACAACGCTACTAAAACACGTATCCAAGTAAAGCAGTTAACAAACTTCGCTCTCTCAAGTTAATTACAACATTTTAACTTAGGGCAATGTCTGTGCAAAATTAATGGAAAATTCTCATCAGCGTGGCGAAATAAAAGTAAAAGTTTAATAGGAAACGCGTAACGAAGTAGGTAACGAGATGCATTCCGAGTTTTTATGAGGCTTCAGTGAATACCTAAATAAATAAACACCTGAAAGTTTTACTAACGATAGAAATTGAAAAAAAAAACTAACGATACAACTAGGAACAAATTTAAATTGCCAAGAAGCCTGAATAAACAGTAAACATTAATATACAAAGCATAAGCATAAATAGCGTATATTAATACGTTTTGGAGCGAACTAAATAATTTCAAATCATTTACGTTTTTGACTTTAACCAGAGACTCGAGTGCTCTTTGACAATGGCGGCGAAAGACTAAAATATTTTGGATGTTTTTTAACTTTATCAGAGGCCTATTCTTAATCACAAAAGACTGAAGCAAACGCTCCCATTGTGTACTAAAGACTTTGAGCTGTCGCGGCTTAGAAAGCCCTTATCAGTACACCGCGAACTCTGGTTAATAGATACACATTCTTGAAATGAGATCAATCCTTTAATCCTGCGGAACCTGTAAGATTAGTGCTAGGTCAATGACCTAAAGGACGCTACTGACAGTATAAAATAGTCTGTCATATTACTGCTGTCGGCGGAATTCATCGGACAATCATGGAGCGAAGACTAATGTAATAGACACATTTAATGTGAAATTAGAGTAACTCTTTAACTGCACTCAGAGTGTTTTAATGATCAATTAAAGACTTCTCTAATGTAGTAATAATATTAATAATAGTTTGATAACAAAATAATTATACTTAGCTACATTTAAGCTTTTCCTTCACACAAGTATAATGCGTTATTTTTTTAAAAATTATTGTGTAGTCACACATATTTTCTGTGGCTTTTCGTGATGAAAACATGTATCGACTAGGCTAACATGACAATAGTAAACACCTATTTGATTTTTTTCCATCAGATAACATCGTAACTACCAAGATGACTGAATAAGGTTGATCTCACTCACCGGTCTCCTGGCGAGGCTCTGCCAGGTGAAGTGCAGCTCACTGATGGTGGCCGGAACAGGCACTACGAAGTTGAGCGCGTACGAGTTGATCTGGCCGTCGCGCACGTAGAACAGCTCCGCCGTTAATCCTGTCCAAAATAATGTTCAATTAATACTTGGCTAGGTTAATTTTTTTTCTTCTAATATACTGCGAAATGAAGAATCAGCGATTAAAAAAGCATGTGATTTTACAATTTTAATTGTATAGAAAATCATACACTATTGTATGTTCCATTGAACATTGCTAGATAGTATAAAGCCGTCAATGCATGTACACATCCCCCGAACTTTTCTAAATCCGAAGTAAGTTGAAACCAGAGGCTTTGATGCCTAACCGGGGCATACAGAAATCAATAGTAGCGTCAATACGACAACGGGAGCAAAAACCATTTAGTTTTATGCGCACGCGCACAATGCGGCGGCGAGATCAAAGCGCTTGGCACAAAGATGCCGCAATGCCACGCCGCCACCTGTCTACAAATCATGAGATCCGCTCTTGAAAAAAGTTAGATATCGAATTCAAGTTTTGGTCTGGGAGGAGTCGGAGACAATGTTCCTAATATAAATTATTCGAAGAATTAATACATTTAATTTCGTAGCAGAAGTAACATGCATCGAATTATTTATAAAGTTCATTCGCTTTTAAAAAACGTGAATGTCAAAGTTCCTCGTCTTTGTGTTGGAGAATATTTTAAAATTCAATATTTACATTGAAATGTAAATGTACTAAAATAAACGACGAATATATTCTCTCATAAATATTATGAAAATGTTATTTATTTTAAAACGTCCCGCTTGACCGCTGTGGTGTCATTTAAATCATTTTATTTACGACATTGTATAATTAAAAATAATTGTAATAAAATGTCATGTCTGCCAACCCTAGATAAGACAGCCAGATGGAATTAAATTAAAAATGCTCATTACTCCCGATCTAATTAGCAAAGTACGAACCAACGAGGGTTGATCATTTAGTTAATTACTAAATGAATCATTAGGCGTACTAACAAACAGAAATATAAATATTAAATTTTAATCCCATATTTTTTTTACGTCAAAGTAAACTAACATTCTGTGTAGCCAGTACTAATTTATTAAATTAAGTTAAGTTTATTTCATACAAGCTGAAACCAGCGAATCCGTCCTCGCGGAATTAAAAAAAAAATTAGTAACCTTTCTAGGTATCATTCTACATCTGTGGGACATTACGTCCATATCCCTGAAGCCAGGTTCTAACAAACATACAAACTGTGGCATCCTATATTACTACTAAAATTTCGGATGTAGCGAAAAAATAGAACATTGTTTTCAAAGGTTTATGAGAAGACAATTCGTGGTTTCTTTTCCAAGTACGATAGTTTATAAAAATTAATTAACATGGCTACCCAACAAAATTCATTGTAAAGCTATACTTTCTAGCTATAAATTGTATTAAGTAGGACGATTGAATTAAACATAATATAAGGTGCAATTAGGTTGGTTTTGCAGGAGTATCCTGGATTGGGGCGGCCGGGGACCGATCGTCTTTGCGATCTTTGGGGGAGGCCTACACCCTGCAGTGAGCGACATGTGTTTAATATGGTGATGATGGTGATGGAATTGTGTCAAGGGTCACAACATAACATTTATTTTTTAAAACGATAAATTTCTTTATTTTTAAATTAAAAAAAAAACAACGTGTTGACTGAAAAATGTCGATAAGTGCAGCGACCCAAACACCAATTTGTGGGGAGTCCATAACATCTCCCATGTCGTAACGAGTACCAGATGACCCTCGTAATTTTAATTTTAGAATAAAAACTTTTCCCAATGTTTCCGACTGAGATATAAGTTTAAATCATGTGTGAATGCGTGGGAGCTCGTTTGATCTCCGCAAGGATAGAACATACGTATATCGATAATTTATAGCTACTATTATAGATTTAATGTAATTATTAAATTGTAGATGAAATAAAATGACCTTGTTGTTTTGTTATTTATTATACCTACATCTTGTTTTGTGGTATTACTGTTGGTTATATACGTAATCTTTGAAGGTATTCGACTAGATTAAAGGACAACATTTTTTTTTAAACAAGTGCCAATAGCAAACCTATCGTTCATCTACACGAAGACGTGATTCAATTGTTACTTGTAAGGTTGGAAGGTTAAGAATCGATCTATGGCCGACGTCTCTTAAACTATACGTATCACATCAAGTATGTAGTTGTTATATATAAAGTAGATACCTATCTAATAATATAAACTAACTATATAATCTAATACATACCTATATAAGGTCACAATATAGCACCGTTCACGGTTTCTGTGAACCCACAGAGGTTGATATAAACATGTCTCGTTAAGGACCACTATCTTGTTACATCATTATACGTAAGTCTCCTACCCGTGGATATAACACGAAATATTGCCAGTTAATTTAATTTATTAAATAATTTTTAGAAAGAATATTGTTAGAGTTCATACAAATGTTACGATAAGATTTGTTGATTTAAATATTTATGATATGTTCAACCGTAAATGACTTTCTGAAAGCATGTTTAAAATATTGATATTAACTATAAAGAATGTACAAGTTAAAGGAAATTTTCCATTCTCATAATTCACGACAATTTCAAACAAATGGCGGATTCCACAACTTGATGTTTCGCAGAATATTATGCTTTTAGTAATTTAAGATTAAAATAAATTTGAATGTTGAAAATTTCTTAAAAAAAACAAACGTCAATCGTATCCGCTCTCTCTTAGAGTTTAATTTTAAACGTAAGCAATAATAATAATTAATTTTAGAACCAGTTATAAAGCGATATGTCACAAAGGATTAAAAATATTCGCCTACGAGTATTCCGAGTGCTTTCGGTCGCTATTAAAGCCTATTAAATGCTCTTGTCTAAACAAGTTTGTGGATTTCGTGTGTAAAGCGCTCATGCAAATGAAGGAGAGGTCGTTGCCTATGATTATAATTTGAACAGCTTAACGGCTGTTTGTTGAACAAGACCGCTCGAGTCAAACAATAACAACGCGCGCACCAACTAACCTAATGTGTAATGTTATGTTACACAGGTGTAATGTTACACAATTGATGCATAACGATTACACGCGTAATTTACACGAGAAATTATAATCATCTGATAAGTTGAATGGACGCATTTTAAATAAATATTTGCAGTTGAGCTCACCCTCGCGGAATTCAAAAGAAAACTCAGTAGTAGAAAATTTCGCCAAAATCTGTTTAACGATTTTGGACATATACAATTTGTTATACATACATACAAACTTCTACATATATAATATTAATAAGAAGTAAGACTTAAAACGGCTAAGGATGACTTTCTTTTACTTGCATACAAAATAAGAAATAACTCGTTTTTATAAGTTGCTTTCCAAGTAGAAAGTAATATTTTAATAGTCTTCATTAAAGCTAAATAGATTATTAGAAATTTTATTTTAATTTTGAAAATGTCATTAACCAAAAAACAAACGTTGATATCAGGTTACCTCACATTCTATTACAGACTATAAAAGCGTCTATTTTCATATATCTATTCTATTTGCATAAAACTTTCGTTTGTATATTGTAAAGTGGCACAAATCGCGGTTGGTTACCAAACTAAATATGGCGGAATAATTAAAATTCGTTAATAAATTGTTTCTACGTAATCGGAATTTGAAACGGATTGAGATTTTAATGGGCATGTACAAAAGCGGGGCCGGGCTCCAGCACCCGCCACGCCGTGACACTCATCTACTATTTTGATGAGGCAATAAACGTGTTGCGTTGGACCGTTGCTTTTGTTGCATTCCGACTAGTGTTGTGGACATCACAATATATTAATTGCCCCAAATAATTTTAAAACTCAGCTGTTTATAAATATGGACGCATTACTAATGCAATGCAAACTTGGTCCAATAGTCATCTTCTAATGGAGATATTTCCATAATGTTCCTCGACACCCAGACAAAGCTAAATTACAATGAATGAGACATTATCTTCTCGTCCTTATCCCACTTGCGTAGTGTTGGTGCACACGGTTTTATAACCTATAATGTTTTAGCTTAATTAATGTGATATCTTTAAGACTATTGTAACTTAAAATAAGTAAAAACCGTTTAATATATATTTAAAAAATCTATTAAATAGAGATAAATTTAATTATATATCGATGTTTATAGTATAATATCAAACACAACACTAATTCCCACAGCCTAGTAAGTGGCCGCGGCGCGCTACCGTGCGCATCGGCTCGTTTGAAGCGGCGGCGAAAACCAAATGAACCACTTGATACGACAAATAACTAAAGATAACCTGCCTCTGACGGCGCCCACTTTTTGCTTTTCTTTTAACTAACGCCGGAGGCTATGTGCCGCTGTTTTCAATCCTTATCGCGGATTCCCTCAAAGTGACACCGCTTGATACGGAGTCGCCGACACTAATGAGAAACTACTTCTGCCTTTCGCAATTCAAAAGGGGAATGGGCATATTAAAGAGGTAAAGTTCCATACTTTAAAGCATGTAAAAAAATTCTTATTCGGTAGGACACAAAGTTATCTTCGAGTCTACAATCTTATCGCTCGATTAGCTACTAGTGAAAATATAAAAACATTGGAAAAGAGATTACAAAACTATTTATCTGTAACTTCACTCTCCCCGAATTAACAACGTGATATGTTTTTTTTAAACAACAAATCTTTCATTAAAGATGTATGAAGGAAACTGTACATACTAATTACCGCATTTCGCTGTTACGTGCTAAATTTACTTATATCTTTTTATCTATGAACGTTGTTATTGTGAAACGAAGAATCTTTGTTCATTAATCTAATTGGAAAATACGAATGCTAACGGTAGTACTTCTTTATTCAAAATTTAGTAGAAATTTAATACAGAAAGAAGACACAGGTAAGTTTTTCCGTTAAGAACTGCTTTCTCGTTCTGTGTATGTGGAATAAAAAAAAATAAACGATATACTTCTACTATATTTAACCTGGCTGAATGTAGTTCTTTATGACCACACAAAACGCCCACGTAATACCAATAATTCTATTCGCTTTGTTGAATCGAATAAAGCGCGAAAAATCACGCGCTTCCCACCGCCAAGGTATTCGCACCTATGAATAATGCTTTCATTACGTTCGTGCAAAAAATCATTTGTAAGGAACAAAATAGAATGCGCACAATAGCGGCTGATATTTCGTATAGAAAGCTCCCCTCGGTATCGATGGAAGGATTTTAGGGCATAACAGGGGCATTATTGTGGAATTATGCGGACGAGGCGGGCAAGAAAATAAAACAGAGTGCAGAGGTGACGGAGTAAATGAAGGTGTGCGGAGCTATGCACTTGAAGCCGTCGAGGGTTCGTCGGGGAACAAAAAAAAAATCAACGACATTTATTATTTAACGCCTACACTGCATTATGCGCGGTAACACGATAGCCGGGTACGCGCCGCGCGGGACATGGCTAAACAAATATTCAACATTTTACAACAAGCACATCCCATCAGCGCGCGTGATAATGGTAATCATAAAACGTGTACACCGCGCTCGGAATAGCGGTGGACGTCTCGTAAAAATCTTCGGGAATACATAAAAATACGTATTTAGTTACTTCGTGTTGCAATGGCGACAGCTTTATTGGTCGATACAGGGAAACAGCGTTAATGTACAAGGCTCATCGAACACACACAATTTTTATTAATATCGTAACAAAAATTTGTTGTGAAAAGTAAATCGGTATGAAATTATAGTGTAAATCGATATGTTGTTTAATATTATTTTGTATAACAAACTTTGTTATTTACGCAATATAATATTTACTAAGGATTATTAATACTGGATAAATTTATTAAGCAAATTTGCAACTTACTTATGCATGTATTAACTAAGTTTAGTACAGTTATTAAACCAAAGGCAATAAATTAATTCAGCTAACTACTCAATTTATACACCATATGTAGATTAAGACCTTGCAATTTCAATACTCTGTACACTGAAATGTCTTATGCGCTTGGTCGTAAGTTTGCAGGGCGCTGTACTTTTTTTCCTCCGAGTTATTCCGTCCGTTTACATTACGCAGGCACTGAGCTGCGATTTACGTAAATACGCTGGTTTGTGCGACGCGAGGGCAGTACATATTCGGTGTGTAAACATCGAGCCTGTTTACTCGATACGAAAATATTCACAGATAAAACAGCAAATCAAGTATCAAATGTAAACAGAGCCATCATCAAACAGAACGTGACAAAACATAATTAAAAACCATTAAAGAATTTATAAAAAAAAAAACAACTATGTTAATGAGAAACTATATTTTAACTTCAACTATAAGCAAGCTTAGCTTTAAGTAATCAAGAAACAAGATTTAATTAAAATAAACGATCCACCTGTAACCGAATTTAAACCCTCGTTACTGTTGACAGTTTATTAACAACGTACTTATTTCTTTGGAGACAAAAAAAACATGGTTTTCTATTACACGGTCATCGGATGAATTAACACCCGAATCAATCTCTCGGGACTACAAAACGACATCGATGTTGGCCCAAACGACCGCAACCGTTGCTAATAAGTGTTCAATGTTGCCCTACTTACAAAGTTATTTAATAAATAGATTACTATTTAATTAATAACAATTAGTTCTAAGTTTGGTTTTTAAATAGAGTTTTTAATAGAAACTATTTTTAATCACAATTAACGCGTGACGTCAGTATTGATTTGTGTTAAAACTTTTACTTTGGTTATATATTTGAAATTACAAAATTGACGAAGCTTAAAAATGAGCTCGGCTGCCTCAAGTTGGTTTATTTTTACGATCTATGCATTGCGATATGCAAACTTTTTCTTAAAGCGAATCGTAGGTACAGAGAATAGTGTTATCTTATAAAATCAAGTGGGCCGAAGGCGCGAATACGTAAGCGTGCAGGGAGCTAAGAGGATCTGAGAGCGTAATGCGTGCAATAAACTACGACACAGCTCACCTCCGCGTCTACCTCCCCTACAACATTAATTAAATCACTACAATTGAGGAACCCTCATTGAATGTACGGACACTGATAAACACAAAATGTTTTTAATTAATTTACTTTTACTATACGCCTTATACAGGAGCTAAAGCATTTTAATACAATGAAATGTTTTCTGTAATATATTAAAACGATTTAGATTTAAAAATAGTCCAGAGATCATTGGTCCGATGATGGATTCGTGTTTTTGCCCGCGTCCCACTCGGGCGGGACTAATCCCGTCGAATTAGTTCGACACGCGGCGAACGTTTCCTGATTTTTTTTTTCACAGAGAACGACGACCAACAGATGTCTATTGAATTCTCCTACCCTTAATTATGTGCAGCGAAACGAAGCCGGCGGTTCATTTAAAAGAAATACGTCAATGTCTTCATTCCATGCATCGTAACATAAAATCTGGTGCGACTTCGAGTTGGCGCAAAAGTAAATTGTACTGATGTCCTTTATCTATATTATGTAACAGACAAGTTGCGTGTTATAGAAACCTTGCTAAGACATTTACAAAGTTTTAATTCACTGTGTTAGTTGTTGTTAGGTTTACACACTATAATTACAAATAAAATGCTAACGTCAGTCAGTTACCAATAACTTCATAGTGATTATCGTATTATTGCAAATATCGATAAATAATGTAAAGTAGAATCAAAACACAGGGTACGTACAACAAATATTTTGACAAGGCGGAAGCTGTTTAACATTTAATTTGTAAACGTGCGCGCCTTAGGAAATGTTTACACGTAAGTGCGGGAACGCGAGTGTTGGAATATCAACAGGCGTTAATTAAATATTATCCAGTGTTATCGGGCACGTTAGCGATACAATAAACAAAATGGAAGCAATAAAACAAACACGGGCTCGTAGCGCGCTCGGCGGGTACGGCGACGGATTTATTTCCAACGGGGAAATGCTCCAGGAGCTCACGTGTACGCCGATATTGCAAGCATTAGTAAGAACACACGATACTGTGTGTGTAGACTGTATTACCTTCGGATATTTATTGCCAAATATCCATACGAAAACGTATTGCTTCTTATAGAAGTGTTCTTAAACGGACAAAGCGAAATGTATGTTTCTGCAGAATATAACAGTTTATATTACTTTATTTCATCAAACACAAACTTTATACAATTATCAAGAAAATCACCAAACAGCCGTAGCAGTTAGTTGGCGAATTCAGCAACCTCGGTTCATTACATACCTTTACATTTGAAATTATTAAAACTTATTAGTAAGACTATCATGTACGAATAGAGTCATAATTTATTCGAGACCTTAACATCTAATGTTATCGAGTTAACTAAATTAACGATCGAACTACAGATATTTACAAAACACAACTTCAGTGCCGATAGTCTCGCAGCCAGAACACAAAGTTTGTTTTGATAACATTCATTATCCAGATGTGTAAATATAAAAGTCTTTAATCTTAGTCCATAAAGTTACAAAGCATGTTCGCGATCTATTAATTGTCGTGTTTATCTGTAAGATGTTGCGAAAATAAACATGAGAGTGAATCGAAGTTTACGATAACACGTGCGCGTATGGCTGCAACTAACTTGTTCCGCGTCTCGTCCGCGAAATACCAGTCTATTTAACTGACTAGAATAATCCGAGCGTCACAGCTGGGTCCAGACAGTTTTGTTGTCGCAGTCTCAGTTTGCAGTCAGGTGTTTTACATTTTAACTCGTTCCAAAATGTTGAAGTTGAGCTTTTTAACTACGAATGAAAAGTACGTTTGTGTTCTACAGATAGTCAGATAGTAAATTAGCGTAATAGAAATGTAACTAAATTTAAAGTATTATTAAGGAAATTGTGCGAATTGATTAAGGTGTATTCGACACAATTAAAATAATACTTTGAACAGAAAAATCATAATAAAGGTCGAACTAATTTAAATGATGGTCGAATTTGAACCGTGAATTGTAACCGTGGTGGGTCAGCTGATGCTGTAGAAAATAAATTGACACTATTATTGCGTTACGGTACTGTGGAGTGGGCGAGAGGCGGACCCAGTCACATCGGAGACATGAAATCATGTTTTGATTTAATAAGAAGAGGAAATTACACAGCGACATAGTACACCAATTTCGATACTAACGCATATCACTCAAATCTCGAAAATCATTTTTATAATTTCGTTGTAAAAGTATTTTTCGTTTACGCAATTATTGTACGTTTTCCTATACTCAAATTAAACAACACTAATTATAGAAAACGGCTTAACTCGCGTGTAGATCGGTGTCGGTACCGATTAGTTTCGTTAGTTTATAAGTAATATAGTGAAATGTCTCACGAAAGTTTAAATAATTTAGTTTTAGTAATTTTCTAAGACTACCATAAAATCTAATCAGGCGTGTTAAAGCAGCAGTTTAAGCAGCTTTGTAGTAGGCTACGAATTCTTAAAATATCTCACGATAGCTATAAATTGACACATTTGCTTGTAACGTGAAAATCATTCGAGTGACAAGTGAGTTCCTAATTGATAGTAGGGGTCGATCCAATTTATCCGACATTGCCGCGGTCGGCGAGTGACCGCAAGCTGGCCCGACCAATATCGTACGTCGTTTCAGTTCGAACTCATTCCTGTAATCAACATGTAATAATAACAAGTGACAAGTAAGATATAAATAAACCTAGTATACCGTAATATAAAAATCATCATCATCAGTTCACTATAGTCACAGTATAGTTCACAGTAGTTTAGTTAATTGCGGTGAATAGGCCATAGTCAACCACGCTGACCCAATGAGGGTTGGTCGGCTTCACACATCTTTGAATTTCTCCGCAGATATGTGCAGGTTGCATCACGTTTTCCTTCACTATAAGAGAACCGAAAAATATGTATCAAATATAAAATACACCTTTCCATGTAATTTGATTATAAAGCACCAGTACCCAACGGTTAAATGTACGACTGCCGATCAAGCGGTTCTGAATTCGTACCTCACTATTCGACTATTATGAACCACATCCTTAAACAAGCTTTCTACCTGGTGTAGTTACAGAAAATAATAGTAACATAACATAAATCTATTAATGTATAAAAAAAATCTTACAATAGTTATATATACAAGTCATAACTATTCTTTCCATCTCATTATTCGTCTCGCGGTTATAAACATACAGTTAGTTAACCAATGTCTTTCGTAGCCCATGTTATCTTTGAACACTAGACGCATTTAAAGTAAAATTGTCATATGGACGTTTATTTATCAGTGTTTCTAATCTGAAACGTGCCTTTCAGCTTTAGTCGTCGCAATGAGTACAGGTAGTAATTTGTGTAAAAAGTCACCCATTTCTCTCAGCGCTTCGAGTGGGTGCGGGTCGAGCGTGTTGGTAAAAAAAGTCACGCAAAGCGTTCGTGACGTGTTTGTTAACGCTCCGGGTTTGAAGCAAAGGTTGGATATGTGGCTTGTATCCTTTAAATCAAATTACCCTGTCCCATGTCGCTGTGTCGTTGAATAATTTAAAAGATTTTATTGTTGTTTGTATTCGGTCATTTTTATGTACACAATCTTTTTAGTATTATGGGCATGTCATTCGAAGAGATTACGAGAGCATAAACAAGAAGGTCATATGAATGTGGATGGCTATAAGGGTAAGAAGAGTGTGAGTTTAGATATGACTGCTCACAGAGATGTATGGAAGAGTCGTACATACTGTGCCAACGCTCTATAGAAAAGAGGTAAGGTTACCTAAAAGTTATCAACTTTTAAACTTGTATCATCGTTTAAATTTCGAATCAAAGATCGTCAATACTTTGCTAAACTGTTCGTAAAACAAATGTTTGTGTCGCGACCGTGATACTCAAGTAGTAAAACCTTTGAATTTACAAAAAAGGGCGTTATACTACGCTTATCTGGGTTTAGGTCAATCCTGAAGGTTATCGCACAGTAGCCCTTACCATAAAAATCGATTTCTTATCAAATATACCGTTCCGATGCGAGATTTGTATTCGTTGTTTATCAGTCGTTCGATAACGATTATAGCTACACTTCACACACGCTACTGAAAATTCATTCTGATAACATTTTAAATAGTGTACAAATTTATAAAATAGTAATTGGTACACCCTCCCTACTAAGATACTATACTGCGCTGTAACTGTAGTGAAGTAAATAAAATATTTTCATTTCTTTTTACTTTAATAGTATACATCAACATAGAATACGTATAAAAATAATTCCAATACGTTGATAACCATTTATATTTCCAAAACAATAATCTCTGAATAACCATAATCATGTTCAGATATCTCAAAATTCATTTAATTATAATGAACAGTAACCGCATAAACAAACAACCGGTTACCGGCCTCGGCGGACGGTTCTCGTTAAGTCACGGGACGCGACGCCCGACGCGGTGTCAAACAAATTCAAATGGCAACCAAGTGTAGAGCCGAGGTGTCGAGATGTCCAATAACAAAGACCATGAACACGCTTGTCAAATATTACACGGGCACGCTGTTTGCCGCGCTTTTCCAATATGGCGGATGACAGGAGCTAAAGCATATTTACATTCGAACTTAGGACGTAAGCAGAAAAATATTGAAAAGGAGTTTATACTCCGTTTATTGTGAGGTCTCAGTATATTTTGTGTCACATTGTAACATTCCTCGAAGCGTACATCTGCCTTTACTTATTTGATTTAAACACTTCGCCCTTTTCACCGGGAATCGTCTTCGAATTCATTGACGAATCACTATCGTGCCCACGCGCTGCACATAAAATGTCGGTTTTATAAATATTAATGTGATAACATTTAATTTTCTGACAGTATATTAATTAGTAACGATTACAAAATACAAGATAAAATACCCTACCTATGGCTATATAGGTTTATATTTTTATCGGCAGAACTGTCGATGCTTGTAACATTACAAGTCCAACATGTTTTACTATAACTGGCCTTTGTCATATTTTACCATTTAAAAAAAAAACTAAAATCTACCGACCGTTTTCCTCGAACAGATTAAAACAATTTGCCACTTCAGACGAACAAATACAATCCTGTGTGCGAGCGCGCCACGAATAAGTGTAAAAAAAAATGAAGTTGAATTTCAAAAATGTACTCTGGACGAGGGCTGGAAGGGAACAGTCGACGGAAGGCACTCGAGGGAGAGGAGGGCGCACCTCGGAGCCTACGAACTGCAGCCATTGTGCTGCGTGTAATCTTTGTAATTGCTGTTATGTTGGACAAAAAAAATATTAGAATTTCTCCGAGGTAAAATTTTACTTTTAAAAACAAATTGTACATTAAACTTTTTTAAGAATTAGTTATATTCAAGGAGCATTCAATCGGTTTTATTACAGCTCAATAAATACGTAGTCCAATCGATCGAAACACGAGCTAACCAGGTATTAAAAGTTGGCAGCCGTTCAGAAAATAATTTACAGTGCACGCCCCGCCGGCCGCCTCGAGGATATCGTAAAGTTTTAAACGTCCCCCGTAAAGTAAACAATGGACGAAAAACAAAAAGAGAAATATACGGAACAAGTATAAGCCAGTGCCCCGCGGCGGTGTAGGCTTTTTAAGTTTAATAACTGAAACGAATTTAAATTAAATCTTATAAAGAACTATACAAATAATAAAATGTCCTCATCGACGAACCAACAGCTTAACACAGCATTAGTTTGCAAAACAATATAATTCGTTGCATTTTTCACTGCCTTGTTTCATTTTTTTTAATTAGTCAGTTTCATATTACTAAAACGAATTGAATATACCGTGCTATGCAATTTAGTTTTATAAAGAGAAACTAATTTGTCGACTTTCGACATTACAATACATCTAAGTAGTACACACGTATCGGGGGAGTCACGTAATAAAATGCATATAAACTGTTAGTAACGTGTATTGAGAAATGATTAGTGGCTACAATTACACGGTCCGGGACGCTACCGTGACTGGCCGGTATCATACCCGAGTCGCCACGATTCGTTACACGCTAACTATCCGTGACAACGTGCTTACTACCCTATCAACGAAGAAATTAATTTTCCAAATGTTAAGAAACAATTTCCAACAACAAAAAACATCGTAGATACGAATTCACGACCGATCGCGACGAATAAGTAACTACTTACGCAATTGTTTAATGTTATCAGATAATGCTTTTCCATCAAACATGGTAGTAACTTGATACGTACCAAGTTGTACATTGTACGTTACGTTGTACGTTGTACATTGTACGTACACATAATAAAATTATTCAAACGTTCACACAAACACCTGCTTATGTTAATTCTAATGTGGGAACGTTTAACATTCACTATATGAATCGAATGACAAACAAAACAAATTCAATTTATTTTCCAGCCATCGCCACGGGCCAACATCTGTTTTGAATATAAAATACGTCACGTCCCCGCGTCCCTTATTAAAATCCTCAATAAAAAAAGTCCTAAGACAAAAAAGCTACCACACAAAAACAGCCTACACGGCCAAGATCTTATATTTGATCTAACGACCCCGGAGAACCCATTATTAATAATAACCGATGTCTAAATAAAACATACGACGGTCGTAGAAAAAAGGACGAAGTATTTGTTTTTTTTTTTTAATAATTCAAAACATTTATTAACACGGGCCGACGGTGAATCGTGATAAAACAAACATGGCAGGCGGCGCGCGCATAAACATGTCGTTAATCGTGGGAGGCTGTCACAACACACGGGCCTCGGACAGCGCTCTGACGCACTGGTGAAAGCACCAGGAGACACCCCGGCCTGCGACAACAGAGATCTTATCGCGACCGAAGCCTACGCATGCCAGCTCGTGATACCCGGCCCTCGAGTGCCTGTCGAACCAGTGTCGAATATCATTCATATAAGATAGTCATCGATTCTAACATACAAAACGAGACCTCATTAATATAAGCCTATTTGTAAACAAATATTCACGTTTTATAGCAGTCCCTGGAAATTAGTTAATGCTTGTAGAGTCGAGCCCATATCAGATTCCATCAGACATGTTGAACGTTATGTTTCGAAGACATCCGTTTATATTTGAAGGAATAAAAGACTTTAAATATATTGCTAAGATTCACCATGATGATTTAAATTCTAATTGTAAAGAATTTAATGAATATCGTGTACGCGAAATTACAATCCATCACGACAATGAAATAAGAGTAATCGTAAATCATTTCACAACAGAATATTCAATCCAATTATCGTTGTAAAAAGCTATTCAAACATAACAAGCCTCTAATACTATGGAAGAAGCACAATAACCCGTTTATCAATAAAGCAAAACGACAGCGCGGCAATCTGGGCCTTCATCGCCTAGTCCATCACGACGGCGCGGACAACGCGCAGCGCTCGGAGATGGATTGCCCGCATTACGTGTGATCGCCTACATACATCCTGTTAACTTAGCATAGAACCACATTCCGTTTCCTCTACGTGACCCAATGCTTAACAAGCACCATTTCACTAAATTATATGTAAAAATACAAACATCCTAAGATATCATTTATGATCTACTACAGGTGCTGGCGAGGCACGGCCATAAAGATTGCAGATATCAGACAATGCCTCGTTAAAACACGAACATATTCCGCGAACTGTTTATCATGCCAACACTTAATGGCTTGGAGCATGTTAATTACGTTTCCGTCATAAGTTAATTGAAATTATGAACTGGGAACGTTGAAGTGAGGAGGGATGTAGCTGCGGTCGGGTGAGTCAGTTGAATTATTTATACAGCGTGGTAGATATAGCTATAAATCAGAATTAAGGACGCTAACAAGCGAGCGAGGGCTTTCGGCACCGATCAAATTTGAATCTAAAACAAACAGCGCCTCTCCGCCCGGTTTCCAAACCCTCCAGCGCTACCCAACTATTAATCCTTGGCGAGTTACAATTAAATGAGTCCGTCCGCTTTGTTTTCAGTCGCTACCGGTTCTAAGATAATCGGTAAAAAGCACGACCGGTAGGAGTTTTGTTTCTTTATACGATCGCTAAGTCACGACACTGCGGTGGATTTAAATAAAAATTGCCACCGAAAGAGGCGAGCTCATGTGATTCGTGGACCGACAGAAATTAAAAAAATAAAAACATACAAAGCTATAACAGACAGAAATAAAAGTCATACGAGGCACGCAGTGTTCAATAAAAGCTCAGATTTAAATTGTGAAAGGACGAGCGTTAGTAAAATGCAGCGACGAACTTTAAAGAACGATGATCACTGGCACTTCAACAAGTAAGTGTACCATTTATATCTACTGAACTGTCAAATATTTAATTTTGTTGTTCTAACTCTCATTTATTCGTGTTGTGTTGGACGAGCTTCAAGAATACATGTAAAACATATCTCTACAAGATTGCTAAGACAACGCAACTGTCTTTTCTATCGGCACATTTGCATTAAATTTTGTTTCAATTCTTTTGTTCAGGTCCATATCTGACCGAGACACATATAGTATTGACTTCTCGGTCACGATAGTCGTGACGACGAGTATAGGAATCTTAACTTAGTGCATTTATTATATGACAGTTTTCTATGCATCATACTACTCTTGAGAATTAGTCTTGAGAACCGGAGACCAGCTCTCCCCTCCTATTCCTAAACTCTCCTTCATTACTATCAATTTTAAACACAGATAGTTCGGTCTAATATGCAAAAAGATCAGTATAAAAAAAACTGTTGAAAATTGAAAAATCTTTACTAGCGGGTAAACAAAGAAAACAAAATATTTGGCGACCATAAAAAGCATTACTGAAAGCAAACACATAAAACTATTCGATTCCAAAATAACCGAGGCACGTCTGCAAGTAATAAACTATAAATCAATCAGACAACATAAGATACGACAGGGCAATGATGTATAGGAGTTAGTCAGTGAAGAAATTACCTCGCGGTATATATGGGCCCCTCGTAGTTTAAAAAAATCGGAACGACCGGTAAGGAATCGAGTTACGAGCGGTTAAATAAACGCAGCATCCCATCATCCCATTAACGCTATTGGCGCCCGGACCGAATGTTAACTGAGCCAGAAATAAAGTTTAACCCGATCGCTTGCACGTTAACGCAACGACATTCCAGCGTTGTAGATAAAATAAAGTTTAATACGTAATGAAAGCGATCCAAATAATTAGATATGTGTAAAACAGATTCCTGTCTACTACTGATAAAATGTTAGATAAAGTAGGGAGTTACATTCTGAAACTAATAATATTTGAGAATTAACGAACCAACATTTTACGATTAAGATTTCATGAATGATAGGAGTCTTATTAGAAACTAAACAATTATTGTATACCGAAACATTGTTCAAAATACAAATGAATTGTTTTAAGTAGAACTTGCAGGCACCGTTGTTCACGTCGATGGAAATAGATGACCACCTCTAAGTAGTAATAACGACTTCTGTGGGGAAAACAAATATTAGTTCACGCGCACCTCAGAACGGATTCAATCAATATTTGTAGTGCACGTCTGCTTCCAAAAAGCGTATTTTCTTATTCAACAACTTGCAGTGTTCGGTGTTGAAGGGTGTCGTTGTGTTTGCTCGCGCGAGGCTACAAACGAATACAAACATACTAGTGCTTGATGCTCGCTCTTAGAAATAGAAGTTATGAAATCGATTTATGGTACAGAAAGCTTAGTTCGTACAGTTTATTTTGTGTAGTTATGTACTGCACAAAGAGATTGGAAAGGTTATAAAATTCTCTTTTATTTTGTATTGTAATTTTTCAATATGTCAGATGATAATGGATAGTTGATGTCCTAAACAAACAAAATACCGATCACAATGAAATGGGTTCATTCCCGTGAGAGGTCTACGACAAATTTGTGTGCTTTATTGATTTTGAAATGAATAGGCGCTATCTCTGAAGATACGTATCCAAAACATTCATGGTGATCCTTAATTTGAATTCAAAATGTAAATGTAGGTGGCGTGAGGAGCGCTGCGGCGGTACGGAGCGCGGCAGGGGTCCACAGATCCGTCGGGCACCATGACTAGACCCATCTCTACCCCATGCTGCGCAACATACGTACTCACTTCGATAACTCCATGTTAACTTTTAGAACCTCAATCAATACACGTCATGTAGACTTCGTAAAAAAAGGTTATAGTCGCCACACACCCGCCGAGCTATAGTTATCCAATGCAAACATGAAAAAAATAATAGCCGTCTAGCGCATAGCTTCCTCAGCTGTGAGGACATAATTCGTAGAGATATTACCATGTGCCAAATACCCGCTGCGTCGCTTCCATCGGGGTGGTCTTTGATGACTGGAAAAAAGTTAAATATTTACGGCGAGTGACATGTTACTTAAGAGTCGACATCATAAAAAAACGTCGAGTACATTCTGTGTCCTAATAAGCGAAGATGTTATGCTATTTATATTCGAAAACGTTTATAGTAAGTAGAAAGGAAATGCAGCATTGTCCGTTTTACGGTTCCGAGTAGAACGTTCTATCGGATACATCCATTGCACCTCAATCGAAAAAGCATTGCATTAGCAGTAAACCTCATAGGGGCACATAAATCTTGGGACAGCGCGCTTCGCCATTGACGATAAACCGTAAGTAGGCATTCGTCAATCCAAAGACGAGAGCGGCCAATAAAATGTTATTATTTAGAAGCTCATAACTGGCGAGATTTAGTGGTCGTAAAATAAGTGTGGTTGACCGCATCCCCTCTAGCGAATAGGATTTCTTTGTCCGAGACAACTCTCTAACTCAGTACAGAGAGGCCGGTGGGAAGTTTGTTTCGGCTTGAAGACACTGTAGATCTCTCAAGAGGCGGCTATATCCGGTGCGGGCAAATTTAACTCCCAATAAGCTTGTTTATTGAGGGGGTGCAGTGAACTATTAAACTGGACTCGTAACGGATTCGACGCGTACAATACTCTAATACTATCGTAATACTCGCCCTTTAATTGCTTTCTTAGGAACCCATTAAAATCGAGAGCGTTTCGACTCCGAACTTTAACAGCGGACCTGAATTATCGACCGTAGCGAAATAAAACTATTATACTAGAACTAATATCTTTACGCCGATTAAGCCTAGTTAAATATCTTATCGAATTAAAATATCAACTTTGGTGAAAATACATTTTTTTATACGAAAATTATATCAAGATTGAACAAGGTACTTCGTGTATTTTGCTATATCGACATCAACGTGGCCTCAAAAACGTATCCAGCATGGTTATTACTTCGACAAATCCAGAGTGTCCAGACTTGTCTCTCAGTCAATGTTCCTGAAGTCGCGTTGATACATTTACTAACTTATCTATGTTCTTAGTACTTAAATAGACTTTTAATACGCGGGCAAAAAAAAATCTATTGTGCCATTGATTAATTCGTGACGCCATTAAAACGGCTCGCATAGAAATGCGACAAGGAACACATTCGAATTTCGTTCGTTATTTATTGTGCGCCATTCTCTAAAGGACTGTATGATTTACAACCGCCGTCACAAAGGCCAAGTTTTATTATGACGTGCTGGGCCGTGGTATTGTGCGTGTATTTTATTTCGTTCGATTGTGTGCCATGTTTGTTTATTTTTGGGTCCTTCTCACTAAACACTTTATTGTAACGTAGCGACACAATTGACTGCGACCATATTTCACGCTCCTTAATTATGACAATGAATCTCAAAATGTTTTGCCAATGTGACATTATTTAGGGTTTTTGGAAATTAAACGACGTTCATATAGCTGGCTCAGTCGTGTCTGTTCTGATTAATATCTGTTTTCAACGGGTTTAGCCAAAATAGATACAATTTGAACAATAAATTATTACACTCAGATTGAATATAGACTTCAATTAAACCTCCAATTCAGCATGATTGCATCTCTGCATGTAAATCATGTAATCTCCAATCAGCTATTGAATAACAGATAGCAATAACTACCCATCTACCCCGATGAGAAACGTAGGAGTTTATTAAAGTAAAAACTTTGAGTAAAGACGTTTAGTTCTAAGCGTTAAGTAGAATTGTTTGGACAAACAGTTTGAACGTGAAAAAGCTTTGATCGGTAAAGTCAGAAGAGTTAAAACTTTACTGGAACGAGGGTCGCAATGAAGTTCAGAACCAATAAAATAAGTATGAAAAACTGTTCTATCGTCTTGTATAATTTTAACAGTGCAATTAATAATTGGAAATTTGAGTAATTAAAGAACATGGTATATTTTTAAGGTAAATTATCATTGTTTACGGCCTATATGGGTAGCGGGCCGTAGTTTGATGGTCCATGTGTTAGATTATCGGGCCGCTAACAGAGGAAAGAATGGCGTTCTGTCTCGATGGTAGGCAATGTTTAGGAATGATTAGCCCCACAGGGCGGCTAACTGCATGTGCACACGGCGTGGGCAGCGTTAGTACCTCGCGTAGGTAGCCAGGGTGCGGGGAAGGAGCGTGTGTGGTCTCTACCCACGGTGGACAATACTCAAGTAAGTAACTATGGTTCAAACACTGAAATATAGTAGATACTTTATCGAATGTTTATTATAAACCATCAAAGTTTATGTTACGACGAAATACATCGTTTAAGGCAAGTTATCTCAAGTGTATTAATTCGATTTGTGATAGAGGGAGATAGCAATATCAAAGGTCATATAAGTGAAGTGAGTTCAATCTCCGAACCCGTGTTCAAAACTTAGTAACCGTACTTAAGATTATTTGTATTTTCACTTAACGCAAGGCGCGAATGCGGTCAAGCACTAATGCTTCGGATTGAAAACACGGGTGCGTAATGTACACAGGAATTTGACCACATAAACGATCAACGTTCAACTATAAATATTATTTTTATAATACACAAACATATTGGTATATAAACTAAACAAAATACACATTTGAAATATTTGTACCAGTCTTTACAAACATTTATTAAAATAAATAAATCTTTTTGCGGCCTGCACAGTGTGATTTTCTATTATAGTTCATTTGGTAATATCAGCGGTGCGTCACAATGGTGCACAATAGATTTATTTGCACATTTAGTGTTTGTAGCGCGTGTCGCGGTTCCCATCCGCCTATTCAATTACGGCGCGCGCTAAACAAAATTGTCACGGCATCGACCCTAATGGGACATCAGTGGATAAACATTGGAGGGAAATAAAATACCAGTCGCGTGGCTTCCCAACAGGAGACCCAATAACGCCTCGTTACGGTACCACGCTGAGAGGAAACCACTCTGTGGGATTATAAAGTTAGTTCTAAGCGTGGGAGTGGTAACTTCAAATATTTGCGGGACTTTAATAGCTTGGAAACAAAACGAGTATGTCATTAGCGGAACACATTAGCGTTTGTGTCCAAGACGAGTGCTATTTTTGTGGCGCATTCCTCGACCGCATCATCGATCATGGCCGCTGCGCTGTCGGCGTCTAAACCGGGCTGCGGCTACGGCTCGACAGCGCAGCGGCAGCTGACACGCCACGACCCAAAGAGGGTCGGCAGGCTGACCGTTTGCCCTCCGTCGTAAGAATTAAACGTTACACCGAGGTCAAACAGATCGTCTCGACGTGATTGATGGACGTTTACAAAAAATATATTAAAATAAATAATAAATCAGCGGCAGTTACTTGGAATATTTATCACAAGCCGAATGCGAAATGTTGTTTATATTGTTGAGCATAAATCTTCATTCTAAATGAAATGTTTTACAATTTACTGACGTTAAGTTTTTAATCACAGATAGTTTTCAAAGATTACAAATAGTTATGGAAAACGGTCTTATCAGTTCCAATAATAGATCATTCAAAATTAAAACAAAACAAATACATTAACGTTAAAAGCCGAAGCCTGTACCGAGGGAGGGAAACACGACTTCATCTTGGAGACGGGTATTTTTTCCGTTGTCATTGTCTCGACTCGCCAGCGCTTCCAAAACCTCCCAAGAGGATAGCGACGTCGCACTTTCCCCTGATTATTTCTCTGACATCTCTCGAAATCGAAAATTCCTTAACACATACGATGTACGTAGACGTAGATGATATGATAATATTGTGACTATAGTATTTAAAACGTACCCTAATTTTCTTGGCTTTCTACATAAAGGTCGTCAAAATATGTATTTATTGTTCAATTTTTTAATATACCTGAATAAAAGTGGTCAACAAAAAGGATAGTTAATAAAAAACAGTGATATTGATAGCATCCCTTACTACCGTTCAAAACTAAAAAGAACTCAATGTAATTCCAACAGTTTGAGAAGCACAGAAAATGCTGTGACATATGCGCATACGCAGGACGAGCGCACCGCTGATGGATCGATGCTTTTTATCCCGATGACGTCTCCATCCATTCCCGGCAAATTGCCACAGAGGCCGCGAGGTGTGATTGAGAACCGCCCGACCCGCGAACATTGCTCTAAATAAACCGAACTATCGATCTTACTAAAGAAAGCAATTTTAAAATGTCAACTGACGACACATTTAGTTTTTAATAGAAATTGGACTTTGATTTGGAACTATTTACAATATAATTCTGGTATAATCATTTGGGTACAAATTAAGATTTATTTTAGTAACCAATTTTTATTAACATTTTAACGAATCCATAATTAATAATTATTTTACGTCGACCCCCCTGGTCGTCCGCAATACCAAAGGGATTACAGAGGCGTGGCCGGCCTTAAAGGAAGAGTTTGCTCGCTTCTTTAAGGACCTTAAGGCGTATTGGTTTAGAAAAAATGATAAGATAATTGACAATATAAAAAATACGGATATTTAAGTTACTAATAATAGTAAATTAGTAAGCATAATTTATATTCTACTTTCACAATGTTTATAATGCCTAAACCTCAGAACGCAAGTCACCGACCGCAATCTTTACCCGTTCGTTTGTATTTTTTCAAAAATCGAAAAGGACGTCCGATAGCAATCACAAAAAACAAACAAACGACAGCAGGCGACGTCAGAATTAGAAGAAAAAACAAACGTTAGTAGCAGGCAAATAGTAACTGCTTTTGTGCGTTTTATTGTTTTCCGAGCTTTTATTGTCTCGAATACGAGTGGCCGGGACCAATTGATTCCTCTCAAAGATCCTCGTTTAAATGTGTAACACGTATCCAACGCTAATTGGTGTTCGACTTCAGATACGTTAATACGTAAAGATGCACTTTAATATTCTGTAAATTAATTCAATATTGACTAGTAAATGATTATTGAATGCAACAACCGGCTTTATCTTAATTACTTCGTATTCGTGTAAACGGTAGTATTGAAATTATTGGGACACGAAATGAATTTTGTTTGTATCTTTTAAAAAGGGAAATTCGAAACAGCATTCAGATGTTTTTCAATTTACGAGAAATACAGAAACATTTATAAGCAAGTCTAAGAAGTATACACTGGTACAAATGGGTTTCTGGTTTATTTCGTTAATAGAATAAAACAGATGCAATATGCAATAAATCTCTGTTAACATTGCTCACAGGACTAAGTGCTAGTTGTAGAGTGGTTTAGATTAAAATTGTATTGCATTGCATAACACCGCATAAATTATTATAAATATATCTCGATTTAGTCCGGCTTTATACAAAGAAATGTCAATGATCAATAGGCAAGATTGCGTCTTGAACAAATCATCGCGACGCTGAAACGATCAGCGTACGTTATTTATAAAATCTATTTATTCAGCTGCCGGTTGACCTGGATCCACGGCCAACCTGTCGCCACACACACATATGTACAAAACATCCGATGTTTTATTACTCTGGACATCCTTAAAAGCGCGTTGTCCATCCTGCCGGTTTAAACATTAAATAAAATAATCTTCATACCTTGGTTATATTCTTGTAATTAATACATAATTCTATGTACATAAATAGTGAAAGTAAGCCATGATCTGGTCACTCAACAATTAAAAATTGTAAACAAATTATTGTAAATATAATTTTATTCATTTGACTCACATTTCACTATTAACGTTTCTTCCAATTGTGTTTAATTTTGTATTTCTTTTACTATAGTGACGGACAGGTCGACGCAGCGTGGATAGGCCTCCCGCAAGATTGACCGATGATCTGGTTAAGTTTGCAGGAGCATCCTGGATGATGGCCGGGGACCGATCATCGTGGCGATTTTTGGGGGAGACCTACGCTCAGCAGTGAGCGACATGTGGCTGATATGATGATGATGATGACTATAGTGATTATAAACAGGTCGATTTTAAAACCATTTTTAATTCCATCACAACAGTGACAGTGTACGATACACAAGATATGTATTCTATAGCTGTATCATAACAAACAATCATTTGTTTTGTCTAAAGGCTTAGAAAGTAGAATTAATGTGTGTTTTCAATGTCGAGTATTTTTTCGTGTTGAGAATCACATATTTATGCAGCTGACTGTACCTACTACCTACCTACAAGTGCAGTAACATCGCTAGGGCGTCTCAAGGAGATGGCTCGATGTTATAAAATGTAATCAAAGTTTTTCCACGGCGAGGCACGCGTACTCAGCGCTGATCGCTTTCTTGCGGCTGAATCGATACGTCCATTATTAGTTTAGTTCATAGCGTTTCTTGAGTACGTAGTACTAACGACTGGGATAACTTTATCCACGAGCATCGTCTCATACACGGCATATGTTATATGAAATCACAGAAGTTAAAGACCTTTAATGTTACAATTAAGTGTAAACGGTTATCGAATTGCAAATAAGCGAGCTAGTAGGCACCCGTAGCTAAATCGTTAAGGGTACGGACATCTGTTCGCGTAGTCGAGCGTTCGAATCCCGACATTCGACTATTGTCGTGGACCATATCCTAGCACAAGCCTAAAGCTTAGTTGGAGTGGTAAACGAAATATTAGTAAATTAACAAAAAAAAGAGAAGAATTCACTATTAAATAATACAAGATTTTATGAACGTTTGCTCATAATTTACATGACTTAATTAAGCATTCTTTAGAAGTGATAGAATCTCTCAAAGCAGATTAGGTGCTAACTGCCGGTTGACAATGATGCATTAAAATTGCATGAGCCGAGACAATGGATTCCGTAGCGCTGTGCTCCGGCGGACCGGGACTACACATAATTGAAAATAACGAGTTGCATATTCATGTCCACAACAAACCCCAAGCACACCGGCCGGAGCAACGCACGCCTCTAATTCTATTTCTGCGCGAGCTCTCGCCCGAACGGCTTTCAACTAAAACACTCGTTTACAATATTTATGAGAAACAAATTAACAGAATGCGTTTTCGCGTTACAACTTCCGCGCTCCCAATTGTTTCCAATACGAGTTCTGAGCGAATTTCAATTCTCAATTCAAATGGAATTCAAGCTAGCAATTTTGGTGAACATGGACTGTCATTTTAATAAATTGTACATACTTTTTTTGTCTCTTTTGGCTTACAAATAAAAAAGGAACAACTGTCTCCCTCTCTCATTTAATACCTACGTATGCTGGCACTTAGTGAAGATTTAAGTAAAAAGATCAGACATTAAAAAAACATTTGTCAAAACATGTCCAAATAATGTTTATTTTGACCAAACAAAATTTTAATTGGAAAGATTTAATTTACATTACGAAAGCAATTCAAACCACCTGGCTGGATGACGTTACGCTTATACAAATTTAAAAAAAAACCTCACACGTACATCACAACCGTGAAATTAAATTTATTTAGGCCCACTCCACATCTCGCGTGTCAACACTGTTTACATAAAGAATATTTTCGAGAAGGACGCATGCCCGTATTTATACAGCTCCGTCGCTTAAATATTTCACTGTTAATTCTATACGATATACAATTTTGAAGGGGACGTGATTCAAACACAACCTGAATGCAGCATTAATTCTATTTATTAAAATAACAATGACAATTCCTGCCAGTATTATATTGTAAGTCCTTTTTTATAAAAAATAAACAAAGACGCAGTGGAAGGGACAATCTTTGAAAAACCTGGATTAACACGTAAGGGACTGAGATGCACGTAAATATGTTGGTATAGGCCAAGATCTTTCAGATAACGAACTAAGATAGAAGGCGGAAGGACACAGGTAACTGAGTTTGAGAACGACAAATGTTTGAACGTCGATCTTTCTGCAACTTAATGAGTCTATAGTATTTACAATAATTTATCTTTAAAAAAAAAGATGTATGTTTGCAGATTATAAACGACCAGCATTCCGTTTTGACATATTGTCAAATTAATTAATTTTTAACACCTTAATTGTGCGTCTCTAAAATTACGATGGGTGTGATAATGATGATGATGTCTGCTGTGACCTTATCTCTGTGAGTGGGATACAAATGATGACGTGATGATGAGTGGGATGATGGGTATACTACAAAACATATTCGTTAAAAATAACTGTTAAAAGTTACAAATACGGTAATCAAATGAGGAGGTTACCATGTCTAAACGTAATATTATACCGCGGTTGAAGTATCCAGTTACTTTAAGATTTTTTTTAACCTCCACCCACCACAGTTACTATTCAAGAAACCCAATCGGCAGTTAAAATATCCTCTTACACAATAAAGGAGTATCTTTTACTCATAACAGAAGGTAAGCGGTTAGAATTGTGTTAACAATTGGTGCAGAAAAAGTTATCAAGCATTTCTTAATGAATTAATAAAAAATAGAATTTATACTACACCAAATATGATTTTTTATTTAAAAAAAAAACGTTTTACTGAGAATAGATACTTTTTATGATTTATGACTTACTTAAGTTAACATATATGTTGTACTGTAACATTATTAAGTACTTGAACACGACTGTGAATTATTTGTCTGAATGTAACGACATTAGGGTGCACCCACACCGTCGTGACGTCGGTTCGTAGAACAATGCATTGCGCACCTTTAACTCTGGCTATATTTTGAGGGGACAAGACACAACCGACAAGCGGGTTACTGCTAAAATCTTAATGCTATAATAATATACAGTTTAGTAAGTGGAATTACTTTCCCATAGTACGCGTAAGTAAGTCCCTGAACAATATTACCATTTAATAAATGATTAATAAGATAACGTGACAATATGAACATCACTCATAAAAAGGAACAAAGGGTTAATATGAATTAGTAGGATGCTGTAGAGTAATAAAATAATTTAATACACCCGCATTAGACGTAATAAAGACTCCAGTAAGTCATAAAATTAAGATACGTGTCAGAACTTGGACTCGCTTAGTCATAAGAATTGAGATAAAGGATAACAGTAAGCCATAAAGCACGTCATCTGATTCGACCAGCACGAAATTCAGTTTAAACTTAAATTGCGAGCCGGAGCTTATAAAGCTTACACAGCTTGTTAGGCAACACAAAAATTGCAAGCTTTAAGCTAGACGATAGCAACAAGCATGAGTCACGTTGTGCTTGTCTATAGATTAGTAAAATGTCTGTCTGTCTATAGCAAGTCTGTATTTGTTCCTGATACTCTCCAAACATAATTCGACGACACTTTTACTGGAAGATAACTGTCTAAGGGAGTAACATAGACTAATTTTTGTTTTCCACGCTACCATGTTTGTTATTATTATGCCATGTGCTTGTACGGTGTATAAACGATTCTTTATCTAGATAGTAATTGTGATCGGAGAACATTTCATTAGTATGTTTCTGACCCCAATAACAGTTACAATGTTATTTTATAAGATCTATAGATAGGTACTCATTATAATTGAGTTTTTTTTTTGTTTTTATAAAACTCAAGGTTTCTCGCCTTTCGTAACGATGCTACCGAATTACGTAATTTAATTTAAATAAATATATCGTTAATTCTTCGACGATGTTCATTAAAATATATAAGTTTCAAATTAGTACTAATTTCGTCGTCCCAAAAAATGTCTGCATAATTATTAAAAATAACAGGTAAGGCGTTATCATTTCTCGAAATCGTGTCTTCAACACCTTAAATGTTGGAGCGTGTTCAATATTCATAAGTCAGACTTGAATGTAAATAAAAATTTCAAGTTTTCGCGATAATGTAACTTCGAATGTGGTGTTCGGAGAGCTGCCGCCCGCCGGCACGGTGTCAGGCACGCTGTACTCAGAGACTTTATTGCTTTGCATCCATGGAATCTACATAAATGTCAACCGAAATAAATTACTCCCACTCGTCGAACTCAGTAGGGTTGCCGATATTTCTTTATCAAAGCATTCTTATCAATAAACTTAATGTGAACCCATATCTTCTTAAATATTTGGTATGACACCATCAGAGGTGGAAGCAAGCGTAATATTGCTCCTATAAACCGCAACAAAATTAGTCACTTGACCCTCTAATGTTTACAGACATTAATTTGACTAGTGAAGTGGAGGCACAATGCGTTTTCTATATTTTTAATAAGTAAACTGTACCTAAGAAATAAATAAGTTATTTAATCAATACAATATAAGAGTAGCAACCCTATCGTAAGTGTCAATATTTATGGTGCCATATGATATCCCGACAACCCTATATTGTAGGTGTTTTTAAATTGAATATTGAGAATTTTAAATAATACATAAAATTATGAGATATGTTAATTTGATACCAATACACCGCACTTCGAGTATTTACTGGTAGTGTATTGAAGTTGAAGATTTTCTTCAACTTCAACTGAGCAGTAGCAGCGTCCCTGGGTGTAGATTTAGTAAACTAAACCTCCTTATGAGTAACTTAAGGAAGTTTACCAAACGACGCTGCATGTGACTGGCAACATACATTTCAAAATAAATCTTGTCGATGTCACAATATTTTCGCATTTATACTTTATGGTTAGAGTGCCAATTTTTTATTCGAACAAAGAATTCAACCTTGTTAAATATCTTCCGGATTTTAGTAACCGCTAATAAATCGATCATAAGTATTTTTAACTATATGCGTCCATGTTTAATAACTTTACAGGAATAACAAAATTTTAACCTAAAAAATAGAAAGTATTTAGTGGAACTATGACAATAAGAGTGACGGAACTCTGTGCTTCTATTGCTTATCTATTCTAATTGTAATTTTTAAACAAGGACAAGGGACAGATGGCTGGTTGCTGACAGAGATGAATAGCACTCCAGACCCGCAGGTTGCTGTATAAAGGGCCCTATTGTGACGCGTCGCGTCTCTAGTCTACCTGCGCGCACGCAGGCCCTTTTAAATCTGTCACTCCAGCTTAACATCAACAGGAAGTGAAAAACGTAAAATGCGTTAGATTTATTATTATGAATAAAATTGGATTTCAAATTTGTCTTGACCGGAATTAAAACATATTGTATTAGAACGGAATCTATCAATTGCTGAATGGAGAGAGCGAGACAGTAATAGGTTTCCGCTCTTCGTCTACTTTCTATTGATGAAGTTATGAAATGTTTAGTATTTATACACTTTAATTAGTAACGAATCAAAGACATTTTGTATAAAAACATGAGAATCGCTTAATCAAAAATATTCCGCCTTCTTAATCGTAGCATCGTATTATCATTTTAATCATTGAAGTAAACCACAAAAACTTTATTTTCCAAACGTACATACATTTGATTTTATCACTAGACCTTTCGTATTCCTTCTCGCAGTTATCCTTTATTGTAAACAGAAACTCGAAAAGGTGTGCGATTCAGAATGATAACAAAGCTCACCACAGGGTGCAATTTCTGGAAGGTCGCCGCGTCACTAAACCTTTTTGGAGACTTAAGTTTTTACGTGCGATTTAATCTGTTGTGACATTAATACTGGCCAGTAATAAGATTAAATCAATTTCATTTTTTTTTTCAAATTCTATGCATGCGTCAGTGGCAGAATAGAAATTATTGTTTTTTTTTTTCTAAATAAGTTATAGGGAGACGAATATGATGTTGCAATGTTGTAAAATCGTAGGAGTTCCTAATAAAAATATAATTTATTTTTATTTTTTAATTAATAAAATAAACGTAATTAGTTTCTTTTATCTTTTCAAACCTAACGTGATTTCTATTTACTTATAAAAAATCATGCAGCGTCCAACGTATAATCAAAAACAAACTTTTGATAGTATTAACTTCCGGCAAACAACGGCTAACGTTATTGGCTCGTTTCCGCCTCGATCACAAGATACATTGTTTGTTTGTTCAGACGTTTATATCTAAAAACAAATTGCCGAAGACATAAATAACGTTGTCAATGTAGTTCGTATTAAATTGTATTGAATGGAACGTTGAAACATCGTACGTAGATTTCGATTATAAGTGAAATAAGAAAATAGTTGCGGGATTAAAAAAAAAACAGCCAGACATTTATAGATATAATATTCAAGTGTAGGAATATATTAATGATTTCAATATACAAGATAATATTTCTCATTTAAATGTATTGTTTATTTAATGTTTACAAATAATTCGTGACCTAATCAAACCTGATGCACACTCATAATCGTTAATTCATTACTAAGGTAAGCATTCAGTGTCCATTTCTTTTATTTACAGTATGCTCGCTTAGTAGTACATCACCGACTGTGATGGTGACAGTAAGACGTTTTTTTTTCTGTTATAAACATGCCTGATAGGACTGTTCGCGTTTTTCATTGCCTAATCGAGTTTCTCTTGAAGACGCGTTGAATACGTTAGGAGACGTATTCCAGTGTCTTTTTGTGGTCGTTACAAATGATTTAGCATAACATTATGTTAAAATGTTAGTGGTTCATATTTCTTTCAATGTTCTTTAGACGTTAGTATAAACTAAAGATTAAATTATTTCTAATGCACATATGTTTATAATTAGCATTGTATTAGAATTTAAATAAACATCTCAGAATATATGTTATTAATGAGATTTAATATTAAAAAAAAAACTAGTAATATATTTGAATATATGTTCTAAACTAATCAATAGACACAATGAAAGTGGTTTTCAATAAAAACTACATGAAAACATTTTCTCATTAATATTGCGTGAGGGCATGATTCTTATCATTGAATTATGTTAAAGTATAACTAACTAACTTGTTTAGAACAATATTGTATTGAACACAATCAGTAGACAGATGTTCCAGTTTACAGCTTATATCAATATCAACTTTGTTATCAACTCGTGCGATAATCTTCACAATTGAGATATCGAGGTTTGAATGGTTGATTATGTTTATAATGGTCATAAAATTAAGTTAACATCTAAAAATTCGTTATTTACATTAAACGTATAGTTTAATTTGATATATTTTTACATAAAAATGCATCTGTTTTATTTTATTATATAAAATGTTGTTGTAATGCACGTAAATTATGATTATTTTACTTTAAGATGGTTTTATAAGAATATAAATGTGATAAAATAAAAAATCCATTATTGCAAGTCGTAAAACTGAAACGAATTGTAATTTAAACCTTGAAAAAGGAATGTTTCCTCGACTTGCAGGAGCACACACACACGTTTTCAATGTTTTGATTAAAGTAAACTTACCGAGCAGTCTCCATACTTCAGCACTGCTTAAATAAACATTCAGATGTGCCAGGCAAGCCGGCAACAGCACAAGAAATATTAAACATTTCATGTTTTCTAGCTTTGTCTCTCCTTAAGTAGTAAATAAGGTCCTCATCAGAACCGACAGTTCATCAGAATCACAATTTCTTCACATTTTTTCAACCACAGTCCAACAACGTTGAGTTCTCGCCGATGCAAGATTACACACTCTATAAATCGTACAAATTCACAAGAAAACCGATTCAAAACCACGAATCAAAACGGTATTACTAAAAAGTTTTAAACCTTATTCATCAAAAAGTGTAATTCTTCACAAAGAGTAATTAAATACGTAAAAAACAATATAAATAAACGTTTCTATACAAAAATTTACGACACAACCTCTCTCCCGTTTAGATTATAACTAACTGGTTGTTGCCTTGTCCGTCCGCTTTGCTTTGCCTTTGCTTAAAACTGGTAGCTTCGGTGCGTAACGTCCTAAGCGCCACATGGGTAACAATTACCACATGTGTTTTGGAATTCCCGATAGGTGGCGGTAAACCAAAATACTTATTTGTTTCATGAAATTATTTTGATGTAAAAAACATTGTCCCAATCTCAATTTGTATTTTAAGGCAAAGTTATATATATTTGATAAAAAAATATGATTTTTTTCATGTTTCACTTCTAACTGACATCTATCTCGATGGATAAGAATCTTTCAAACTTTTAAAGTATTTGTGTCGTTAGATGGCGCTGTCTTCACATTTTAAGTCAGCCAATAAAACATAAATAAACCGTGTATTCGCAAAAGTACATAAATTGCCCTACCAGTATTTTGCATAACCTTTCTTAATAAAGGATGTGTTTGATAAATTATGTTTTTTAATTTTATTTAAGAAAGAGATTTACGTATGTAAAAATTTCAAAAACTCTTTCACTTCCTCGGTAGTATAGTGGTAAGTATCCCCGCCTGTCACGCGGGAGACCGGGGTTCGATTCCCCGCCGGGGAGACTTTTTTTTTTAAATATTCATAAAATCATATCAAGCTTTATATGGACCTCGCAATCATCATGTCAACAATAAGATGCTTCTTTAAAGATTTTGGACATGTGTTTGTATAAGTATATTTAAAGGTCAAGCAAAGATACAACGTAAATGATTCAATAACATTTAATACAAAATTTAATAAAAAAATCATCAATTCATAATATTTCGTCCTTTGGCTAGACAATTTCCAATTTTAAAATCAAATTTAAAATCGATTATCTTAAAATAATGAATCAATCGGTAAAAATTATAAATAAGATTAACATAATAAATAAAGTTTTATATTGATCAGTACAAAAGTTGATTATGAGAAAAAAATATAATAATGGACGCGTTATAATAGTAAATGATAAAAACTAAAGTCTAAAACATAATTGTTACGGCACGTAAAAGCATATTCGAAAATTAAATACACGTTAACTTTATTAGGAGAGGCTACACGTATGGCACAGAGGAACTGTAGGGAGCTTATTTTTCTTTGGGTTTCTTTTCTTTCTTACGCGGCGGGGGCACGGGCGCGTCGCCGCTCGCCGTGCTCTCTTTCTTCACCACCTTCTTCACGATTTTCTTTTTAGGCGCTTCCGCCGGTGCCTTCGTTTCAGTGGGAGACGTTGGCGACGTGGGCGCCGGTTTGTCCGCTAACGAGGACTCTATTTGGGCTGCGGTCGTGGGCTTCTCTTTAGCAGGTTTGACTCCTATCTGTGAGAGAGACACTGAGCCCACTGGCGGGGTGGGCAGCTGCGATTCATCAGCGGAAAGTCGTTTCTCCTGTTTGGGCGGCGGCGGCGATGCGGGGCTGCGCAGCGCCGGGGGGGGGGAGGTGACAGTAGGCGTGCGCAGTTCGCTGGCGATGATGGACTGGGCTAGCGTGTCGGCGTCCTCTAGCTCGCTGTCGGGGGTGGGCAGGGGGTCGGCGGCGGCGGGCGGGTGCAGGCGTAGCTTGCCCGCCGGCTTGCGGCGCGCCTCCGCTACACAACCAATTTAGTCCCGCCTTATATCTCTCGTTTTCGGTTACGGTTGGCGTTAGTATCGCGGTCACATTAGAGAGCAAGCTCGGTTAGCGCCTGGAACAAAGTCGAGGGAACAGAGCTACAGGGTTAACTCGAAACGATGCAAGCGGAAAGTTAGAACTGTGTCAGTTAGCGGACATCACAAGCTCGATGACATTACAAGGATTATTATTTTACAAATCATTACCTCGTTTACATTTGTACTGAGCATGGTCCGAAACAACTATTTATATGTAGAGAGTACAGGTCGGTGTATACATTGATGACACTGGTCGTGAGTAGATGTGCGCAAGTGAGCATGTACCGCGGAGGACAAGCATTGAATAATGTTCCTTGCAATGTGTGACAAGTCATGAAAAGCAAAACAAAGTAAAATACGATATTGTTGATATTGAGACAGTTCTGCTACTCCGGTGTAAAATTGTGACAAGATTTTATTCAATCCTCTATGCAGTATTCTTTGCCCTATTTTATTTGAATTTCTATCGTTGATCGATCTATCTTAATACAAACCATCGTCAAGTATTTTTAAGTATTTCTCGTAGAGTAAATACAATTATAACAGATTTTGTGTCATTTAATTTTAGCGAAAATCATTGAATTGAAATTCAATCCTTGCATATAAGTTGCGTAGATATTATATTTATTTCGGTAGAGATTTTCAATCATATAAGTTAAATTAATTAATTTAAACAGTACACCTGTCGCGGCAAAATATATGAATTCAAGAGAAAAGAAAACTGCATCGAGTAATGTATCGGTTTCTGAAAGTTCCAGTTATCCCAGAAGTAGCACCAACATTTGTCGCAGTCGACCAAATGTTCCTACGTCATTTTATACCCACTTGGACTCAACCCAAATTCTAAATAACTACATGAATTTTAAATGAAGGACATTTTGATATTTTAGTATAGCGTACACGTGAAAAACAATTTTAATTTCTAGCTTATACTAGCACATAATATATTCTATTACTGGTTTTAATTATGTATGAAATTTTATGTTAACCAACGAAATTCATACTGGCAAAAATCTTGACTTGAAGAAACAATATATTATTACTAATTTAAGAAACAAAAAATAAATTTTAGACTTAATAATCCAATCCTAATAGACGATAATTCAAAAACGAAAACAAAATTAATTCGTCATTAGTTTTACATTTTTCCTTCCAAATTTCTTTACACGATATTTTTTTTAGTAAGTAGTTATGTGTCGTTTCAAACATCGTTGCAACTAAGAATTTTATGCGCGCTGCGCAGTAACCTCTCCCCGCATCCCTTTACACCCCGCTACACCAAGCCACTAAGACATATGACAACCCCTACCATGTTTTTATTTTCTTCCGTATCTATAAAAGATAATCGTTGTATGAATTCTCAACATATAAATCCCTCAACAACATTTAAGTATATCTCGCTTAATTCGTCACAGTATTAGATAATTGGTATTGAGTCCAAATGCTATATTGTTATTACCTGTTCTATCAAAGCCGCGTCTCTTGAGCTGCCTCCTCGGTAGCTGGGTGAAATAACAACGTAATTTTGAAAGGTATGATCAGTAAATTAACATAAAAACCAAACAGCACAAAACGGCACAAATAAAACAAAACATGTCAACTTGATCTACAAGACAGATTCCAAACTCATCGCTCTTGTAGAACAAACGATACTTAACTAAGGAATGGAATTAGTATAAATCTGACAAAAAAAACTGAAAAATGAACTCTATAAACAAAGCATACACAAATAATTGAAGGTTGGTATTGCCTGTTTGGTAACTATAAAAAAAATTCAAATAATGATGGCAGATGGGTCATGAATATTTATAAATACATGTATGCTACAGATTAATAGATAAATAAATGTTATTTTAAAAAATCATGACTATGTCCTTTTTCTATCTTAACATATTTACCTCCGTGTAGAGCCACGTGTAAGCCCGTGTAAGCCCCTTAGGTATAAGTTCTTTCCAATTGTACAGTTTGTATATATTAAAAAAAAACAAAGTAATTAAAAAAACAACTACGAATTATGTTTTGTCTCTATGTGTTAGTTTAAGCTACGTTCACTGTATTCTATAATAATTTTTACCTTTTATTTGTATATGCTTTGTTATGACAACTGTGTGCAAAGCCGTTCAAACTCAACGGGTTGAATGTCGTCGTTTACACCTTTTACTTACATTTAGCAGCCGGTTCAGCTGTTACATCTTCCTTAGAAGGCGTGTTGGCTAGAGGAGGGCTGTCAGTAGCACCTGCCAGGGCAATATCAGCTGGTTTTGGTGGAATGGCCTCAGTGGCTGTAGGAGCGGACGAGGCTTCGGCAGAAGCAGGCGTTTCAGGAGTTGGTGTAGGTGTCTCAGCAGTTGTCACAGGTGTTTCGGGAGTTGTTGCTGGTGCCTCTGGAGTTGCCGCAGGCGTTTCGGGAGTTGCCGCAGGAGTCTCGGTGGGGAGAACCTCGACAGGAGCGCCGGCAGGAACGGAGGAGGTTACATCTGCTACTTTCTCTTCAGATTTTTGTTCTTGTGGAACTTCTTGTGCTGCTACGGGTTCGGCCTCTGATTTTGGAGTTTCAATTGAACTAGCTTCTATTACTGGCGCGGGGATATCATCTATTTTGACAGCGGGTTCCTCAGCGGGTGTCTCTTTTTCCGCTGATACGGCCTCAACTACCGGAACCGGTATCTCTGGGGTTTCAGGAACTGACGATTCAATAGGAATGTTAGCAGTGTCGACTGGTATAGAAGCTTTTTCGGAGGCAACTGCATCAGGAATTGCAGCTTCTGCCGTAGGAGCCGCTTCCTTAGCAATTGGAGCCTCGAGGGCTTCTACTGAGCTAGATTCCGGCTCTTGAGGATTAGACTCAGGGATTTTGGGGGTTGGCTCTGCTTCTTGGGCTGCAGGTGTGGTTTCCTGAGTGACAGCTTCAGTTACTAGAGAGCTAGCTTTAGGTTCATCAGAGGCAGGCACTGCTGATGCTTCTGGTGCAGTCTCTTTCGCCGGCTCTGACGGAAGTTCAGGTGTTGCTACAGCTGCAGCTTCGGTAGTTATAACCGGAGCGGATTCATCTGTTGGCGGAACCGTTTCAACGGGCTCTACTACTTTACTAGTTTCTTCTGCAGCTAAAGGAACTTCTTGCGATTGCTCCGATTCCACCGGAATCTCTGGGGTGGGTTCTTCCACTGCAGGTGATGGAGGTACGTCAGATTGCGGTGCTTCTGTAGCTTCAACTTGTGGCGCCACTGGAGGTGGAGTGGGCTCTTTCGGTGGTGATGCCGGAGGCTGACTCAGTGTTTGGGAAATCTTAGCCCAAATATTGGCGAAGGAATCAGCGCCCATGTAATCAATATTGCCCGCTTCCCATCCTTGGCGACGAGTCAATTCATCAAGTGCTTCTCGCTGTGCCCCAACATCACCAGGGGTTACGCGTGCTAGATTTCCGGCCACACCGCTCTGAAATAAACATAAACATACTTTAAAATGAAGTTCATGTTTACAAGAATTATTTATAAGATATTAAAAAATTTAACATTTTATGGGTTTACATGTGTTAATAAGCATTTTCGTGCAGCGTAGTTTAACAAAACAGCATGCAAGCTACTTCGGCAATGACAAATTCATTCTCATACAATAAATTAATTTACAAGGAAAATAGAATTAATCAAAACAAATTATATAAGTTAAGCAAATTGTACGTACCGATTTATCGAAGAAATATAACTGGATTTAGGTAACTTACATGTTCTCGATCATCGCTATCTAAGTACGTGTCCTCCGGCGACGAAAATTCGGATTCCGCATCAAAGTAAATCGGACTTTCGGGAGGTGAGATCGATGGCGAGGACGACGGTGTCGGAGGGATTTCATGGGTGCAGATCTTTCGGCCACGCGAGTCTATTGTCATTCTATGTCTCAAATAGAAACCATCGTACGGATGACGTGGAATAATGAAATCATCGTAACCGTCTATCTCTGATTCTGATCCGTGTCCATTGGTCATTTTCTTCGTTACTAGTTCCTTTGACTTTTCTCTTTGACGGTCCCGTTCTTTCTCGTGATCCAAGTGTACGCAATATGTGTATTCTACTCTTTTACGTAAAGGGTGAGTGAACAGTTCTAGATGCTCTTGTTGATGTTGCAAATGATTTTGAATATTTTGAGATTCAGAAGTATCATTGAATTGTGAATGTTGCTCTCCATGTTTTATTGATTGAGTGTTTCGATCGTACGATGGGTGGTGTTCTTGGTGTGAAGTGGAGTGTGGTTGGGAAAGATTCGAAATTTGTGAATTACTTTGTTTGTAGGAGTCAGTGGTGGCGTTAGGATAATTTGAATCTGGAGTATATCGAAAATGTTGTTGGTTGTAGGTCGAATCTGATTTTGTTTCTTTATTATAACTATGGTATTCAATTTGTTGATCATAATGTTTATTTTCAAAATTATGGTTATTGCAATGTTCTATAGAGTGTTGTTGTGTCCATGAATGCTGTGTTGTGTTGTTTTCGTCGTGTCTCCCTGTATTATGGCCCGAGTGCCATGTATCTACGTGTGGGTAATGATGTTCATTATGATATGATTCGTTGCGAGCTATTTCCGTGTGTTGTGGTTCGCTGAGATGCTTTTCACTGAACTGTGGTTCGTCTCTATATAATTCAGTGTGAGATGTTTCGTGGTGATGTATTCCGTAGTGGTGGGTTTGATCGTGGTACGTCTCGTGTATTTGAAATTGTCGCATTGATGGTTGTTCCCAAACATGTCTTACAACCTCTTCTTCTTGATATGAGGGATTGCTTTTCATCTCATCTGCTGTATCTAGAATATGGCCCCGGTAAATGTCCCATGGATCATGAAACTGGGTCATGTCTATTGAAGGCACTATTACTTCTGGATCAGCTATCTGAGCATCTGGACGGTGCCAATAAAATTCAGACTCCGGGTCTAATGTAGGTTTATAGTAATTATAATCAGATCTTGGTTCGGTGAAGTTGAAGATGGTTTCTTCTGGCAGCACTAACGTCGTAGGAACGCCTTCAACCTCAACCTATAGGTTGGAGTGAGAAGACTCAGTGGGAATGCATGCAGTCACTTGTATCAAACTTCAAGCACATCGAATTATTTTTTAAAACAGTGCAAAAAGCTCAATTCAAGTCATTAGTAAAAACAAAAGATTAACAAATAGCTAGCTAATAAACATACACTATTAAAGATCAGTTATCAAATAAATAAGAATGAATAATTATAAAATAACATGTATGTTTACGTAACTAGCGCGGTGAAATTTCACCAAAATACCAACACCATCTACTCCATCCCAATACAGAATTATATAAAAAAAAAAACAACAACCCGTGCAAAAGCTATATAATTGCGGACAGTTAGAGAATGTTAGTATTTTGGAGAAATGTTTAGATTAATGCACTAGCATCGTAGTGATTTATAAACGAGAGGTGCAAAAACAGGAATAATGCAATAAGCTCAGTCGCAAGCGTGGTTGTTCATACAACAATAGTCTCGCAATATTTACAACAGAAACTGTAAACTATTTAGAAAAACAATTGAAAAAAAATTAGGAAATTTAGGAAAAAAAATCAAATGTTTGGTTTCAAATCTCTCACCTCTGTTATACGTAATTCCTGTTCGGAATGCTTGGAAGACATGTTGTCACGGTCAGATATAAATCACAAATGAAGCAAGAATACTATTTCTTGGGACCTGTGGTTACCGAGATCCCGCGGACAATGCGGTTGGCGGACATTTAATACGCCACCGCAAATATCAAATCACTATTGCAGTAATAATTACAACAATTGTATTCACATTGCAATATGATACTCGCATCTCCATATCGGTCTACTGCGGTCTACCGAGAAAGTACCTATTTATTTCTAATATTGACCAAAAAGAATTAAATTTACGGACAACATTAAAATAGGTTGTACTGCAAAATAAACATCTGACTGCATAATTATTTGATAGTGAATTTTGAAAAAAAATAACGATTTAAAAATGGAAACTCTATACTCTAATTTTAAATAACTTGTCAATAAATAGTTTACATCTAAAGATGGTGACAACTATAGCACTGACATCAAACACCGCTCGTCATATTTTAATCGGTTAAAAGAAATTTGATATGTACAAAATTTAAAATCTAAAGTTTGTTTTAGCCTACCACACTGTTCTAGCGATTTTGTTATTTTTAACGTTGTATACAAAGTACTTACCATTGTAGTATCGAGCAGTGGGTGTACTTGCGAGACGAACAAGTCCCACCATTGCTGCAGCAGCTCCCGGAGGTGGTCCGGCGCGTCCACACTGCGCGACTCCCAGTTGAACTGCTGCAGCCAGGGCTTGGCCGCGCCGATGAAATGGATAATTTTAAGGTTTTGCCCATAGCTAGAAAAACAAAACGATTTTTTTTAAACACTGCTTATACGAGTCATTAACGAATTGTTCAATGGAATATAAAATATTTTACAATGCCTTTTTGGTGAGTTGACAATTAAAAAAAAACAATATTTGCGAAGTATAGCATGTAATTAATAGTGTACTGTTTGAATTAAAAATGTATCAATTTATACGAATACCACATACAAAACATAACTACTCCAGTGTAATCGTTATGGATTTATTGTCTTGTAAATTGAATTAAAAAAAAAACAATAAAAAAAATTGCTTACTGTTTGAGTGCGGGCAAGTATGAGTAGAATGCGGCAGAGGTGACATTGTAGAGGAAGGGCAGATGCTTGTTGATGTCACCGTGCGCCCAGTCGGAGAAGTAAGAGTTCAGCAGACCTTGGTCACCGCCTGGTCGAACAACAACCTTTTATATGATATGACGAACCCAGGTGTAGTCAGAGATTAACCCAACAAATGGTATGATAACACAAAAAAGAATAAAATAGACACTTTACAGGCTCGTTGCACTGATCAAAAGTCTTTCAAACCAGATATACATTCTGACAATTAGGTACCATCTTATTTTTAAAAGAGAGTTGTCACAAGATGACTGCTTTATATCAAACGTTGTTGTCGTATTAACATTAATTTGTCCTGTCTCCTTACCATCGAAGCTGCCGCGTTCCTGTGCAAACGTAACAAGGCTGGCAAAGGTCTCCGCAGAGGGACGGTAGACGAAGACGCCGGAGTTGAAGCAGTCGGGCCAGCCGACGTCGGGCGCAGCCGAGAGCTCCTCACGCTCGAACAATTCGTCACAGTTCTGGACCACCTGGAATTTATTTATACCTATGCTATGTACTGCAAGCGGGAACGAAATTCACATATTGTGAGTATGTAAGACTATGATTTATTTAATGATAATGAGGAGAACTTAAAAAGGTTAATCGTGGTAAGAATCGCGTTCCTTACGAACGTAATGATTTATTGTATGAATAAGTCCAGCATAGTATAGGTTGCTAGGCAATAATATTTATAAACATAATTTAAAAATATCGCTACTACAGCGATAGCATGGCATCATGCGTTAGTTACATGATAATAGCATACAACAATAATTTAAGATACATTTATAGACAATCGTAATCCAATAAATTGGATCAGTGCTAGGCGCATCCTACATCTGCTAATTCAATTTATCGGCCTCGGCCGCTCAGCACGTTCCTGTGATCTAACAAATCCAATTTGTAGTTATTTTTCACTGGAGACATATTTTCGTTCTATTTTATCAGAAGCCGTGCAGTGCGAGCGTTCTTCACGGCGCGACAAATAAACAGTGAATAAGTTATTGAGTAGTTTTTATCTTTACGTGGATAAAGCTTCGTCTGACACAATAACCCGCGATAATGATGTGCGACATGTCAATGGAATCCATCGGGCTATCTCCACGTTGCTTATTGAAGCGAATCATTTAATTCTTAATTTTTTTTTGTGGCGCCTGCCGTTCGATTACGTAATGGAATGTCTCTCGCATGCACAGTTATATCTGAAGGAGACGGGTAACGCGTAATCTCCATAACTCAATGCAGAGCTGTCCGCCATGTTAGAAAGAAAACGCAAACGAAAGTGTATTATGATATTGGAACAAGTCCAACACTGCCGGCCGGAAATATTTGGGCCACGGTTGTGCATCTCGTCATCTCGTGTTACGACCGGGGATCACATCCGGTAACATTGACTTTCTTATCGTGTAAACATCGACTAATCGAAATAGATTAATGACTATCACATATGGTCGTTACGAGGAATTAAAAGTCCGATAGTACGAAGTGAAGCGAAATGTTTGCTACATCGCGATCTCATACCGAACGACTTCGTTAGACGATTCCTGTAATAAATATCAGCTAAAAAGCTCGCCAAGAAAAACAAACACTTTTTATTACCGTGCGGTTTTTAAATAGGATATTTTAGAATTAACGTTTGTAATCTTATAATGAAATTCTTAATCAACGCACTGACGAATGACATTTTTAAATTATATTTTTAACTTTAGTCCGAAGTCTACAGAATATTGTGCAGAACACTATATCGATATAATAATGTTTTGGGTCTATTTATTTTGGTCGATATTTGTATCTAGATTTAGTGTTTTGGATCATAGGTCACAACGAAATACATTTGTGGCCACATAAACAATGTGCATTCTGAACGGTGTACTGAATATTGTGCATCAACGATAACTTTATCGACCACTTCGAAAAACAAGAATTAAACACTGCATCTATAATTAATAATAAAACTGTTTGATACTTTTAAAACGCATAAAATAAACGTTCGGTATATAATATCACAAGATCAATTCGACTAATTTGTGCCAAACAAAATTCATATACGCAAACTCCAAGGAAATGTTCTCGTTGAAAATTTGCATTAATCTATCGTTAAGCAACAATTAAACGTCTCTAAGTCCCACAATGTTAGATAAATTAACTTACCAATGTATCAGCGTCGAGGAAGACGCACTTCTCATACTGGGTGAGATTCCAGCAGTGGATCTTGGTGAAGGTGATGCCTAGTTCGGGGCGTTGCAGCAACGCTAGGTGTGCCGCGTCACCAGAATCCAGCACGTCAACCACCACTACCTCCGCGAACACCGCGCTCAGCCGATCCCTACAATATCCAGACTGGTAACTTGCAGAAATGACTTCCACAGACGTACAAGCCATGGCTACCGGACGACA
>JAODUI010000012.1:7614281-7625071 GCA_027563995.1 Papilio gigon
ACAAACTACATCTATCCCGACTTCAATAGGATTTAGATGGCTTATAATTTATAGGGTCAGGTCTCGTAGCAGCTGCTTTGCACTGGATGCTGTTACTTGTAAGTCATATATATAACATGGAAATCCTATAAATAAGTCTTATTAATATTTCTCAAATAAAATAATTATTATCAAAACAGGAATTCCTTTAATTAATTGTAGTTAACTTGAACTTTACTTAGCGTTATCACTTTAATAAAATAGTGTAAATAAATATATACTTATTGGTTACGGACATATTTATAAATAACTTCGGAGTCTCAACTTAATACTATGACATATTTTGTTACCTCACATTAAAACAAAAAGTAATAGGTCCATTAATTATCTGTACTTTTTGAGGCAGTAGTTTTATAAATAAAAACAATAAAACATCTTTAAATAGACAGGTAGATACTACAGACTTAAAATATATGATTTTTCTCACACATGGTACTATTTATAAATCGCTTAATGTAATTTCTATGAGATTCTTTTTTTTCCCACAATATTAAACGTAGTTCCAAAACAATTGCGTTTGAATTGTTCCGGAAATTCATAAAAAATGAATAGGTATTTTGAGTTAATGGTTGTTTTAAAATATTGACTTTGTTTTGTTTTATAAATTAAATAAAAAACATTCGTGTTTATTAATTTTATATGTATCAACTAATTAAATTCGTAAATTCGACTTTATTTTGCGACTTTAAATACAAAGTAAGCTAAGGTATAAGAGTAGGTACTGGACGATTAAAGCTTATATCTCCTATTTGTTAGCTACGAACACATTCGTTGTTCTGCATTTGCAAAAAAACAACGAATGTGCTAAAACGGACCCAATGTATCATTAAACAATACTAAAATTAGAACACATGGGGCTTGCTATAGATAACAATTTTGCAATTGTTTAATGAGCATTACAAAATAATGTAATAATAACACATTAACAATTAATGAAACAATTCATTATTGACGTCATCATTAAAATTTTAATTAAAATTCGTTAAATAGGTAAGTAGGTTCGTCATTTGTCACAAAGAGCATTGAATCGATTTAGAATTGGGACAACGTCCTCGGGAACTGACTGCGTAAGCCGGGTAACAAATTCTTGAAATACTTCCTGTTATAATGGATTCCAAAAGTATTTACGTGCTCCGATGTACCATCGTGTCCTTTTGCGTTATTCCACCTTAAAAGCTAGTCGCTTGAAAGTTTTGTACGTATTGAGTCGACGACGCGGGTACAAGAGTCACTAGGATGCAGTTTTTTAATATGTTTGTTAGAAAAAAGTTGGTCAGCGATTAGAGCATGTTGAATTACTTTTTTACTATAATTCCGGTTCATGTTCTCCTCATACGTCAATTTGTGAAAAAGGGCAGAGTTTGCGACCAAGGCATTTTTATAAGTGGAACGCCGCGCACGTTTGCGATTGTACAATCTCCGTAAAGGAGATGACGTACGTTAAGAACAGGAGCAGAAACAAATGTATTCCAACAAAGTTATACCATTAATTATTAAAACTTTCGTGAGAGATTGCAGCACGATAGTTCAATCACCATGGAGGACTACCGACCTAACTAGTCGGTATCTACACTTATCTACACGTGAGTTAGTCGTTACTATAAGTATTATAAAGCTCTCGACTTCGACAACAATTAATTTAAACTCACAAATATATTTTACGTATCTAGGAGCATATATAGAAAAAGTCCAGCAAGAAATGGTCGAAACCAATTTGAAATAAAACAAAACATAACATTATTACTAAGCTAATAGTTACAATTAATAATAATAATATACCATTTATCCCGTCTTGAAGTGAGAGTATGACGTTTCTAGCACACTGTACTTAGAGATACAAAATGTATGTAATGACTTAAGACCGTCTTTTCCAATACGAAAGTGAGTTCATGTAACATGCATCATAACATTGTTATTGTATTTAAACTCTCATTGAAAAAAAAATATTTGAAATTACAATACTGTTAAACACGGCAACAATTGTAGTTGAACGTCCGAACGTTCCACGCCACTGCCGACCCTCGTGTAAGCATCATTCATCTGATTACGTGTTGGATATTTCTAAGCCAGATTTTATAATGTACACATATTGGGTATTCGGTATTTGTTTTAACTTTAACCAGTACATTGGCTAGTCATAGACAATTCAGAGAAGTCAAAATATATCACAATTTTTTTTTATACACATTGAGACTAGAATTATATTTAAGAGTGCAATTTATGTAGCGCCGATAATTTCATCTTTTTAAACAGTCGTCACCGTTATTTTGTAAACCGACAAAATGTAAAATGGTCTAATGTTAACTGGTAAACGTCCTACCGTGTAGGTATGGGATGCCATACCAGTGCATAAAGCTGCTTTGGAAGACTATCGATTGTCGACTGCTATGTAAGTGATAGAATAAATCTCATAGAAACGCAAGCGTTTCATGTGATCATCACTAACAACAAAAGATACCTACAATTTACAAACAATATCAGCTCATACAAAGCATTTTAATAACATATTACAATGCTATATGTTTATAAAAATACCATTAGATATAACAATAACGCGAAACAGTTCCTTAATACAGGTAAATTATTAAGATTTATAATGATCAAACCTAAAATAGTTGAACATATACAAACCCTGTAATTCTATTTATTAAAAATGATCAAATTTAGTAGTAAATCTCCCATAAAAAAAAATTTCATGTATTAAACTAAAATGAAGCGGTTTATTTTATTTGAATGTTCGCGCCTTTTTGAAACGATGCGTTCGTTGCGGAAACTTCGACTTCAGCGCCGCCTGGTGCATGCGCACTGTACCAACGACATGTTCTACGGCGTCCTCCGATTTTATTCACGGAAAGTGTAACGCCATATTGCTTCCGTGAATTCTGTGAAATATTTGTGCATTTCTCTTTAATCATGACTATAATATGAAAATGGAGTGATCGAAAATAATTCACTATCAACGTTTAATCGTGGGAATACAATTTAAAGCGTCACAGCTTCTGATTTTACTGGAAAAAGGTGAGTTTTATTCTTTCTCTGGTATGACTATATGGCCCAATATTCCACGGGAGTTCGATCCGCTATGCGATAATGAAACTTAAAAAACGCGATTAAGGTTAATAATTGCGCGATTTTTGTTATGTTTATTTACATGAATTTGAAAAGTTATCGCGGTTTTCTTGTATATATCGTAGGGTTGGAAGATTTTGCTTAGCATTCGGGGCGGGTTGGCCATCTCTCATTGCTTATTGTACATACACGTATGTAAGTAGATAGATACATGTGATTTGACATGAGCGATCGGTTGTAGTGTAGCTCGAGCGGACGATTATGTCCTACGAGAAGATGGAGGTGGTGAATCCAGCAGAAAAGGAAGCCAGTGAGGTGCTGCACTCTCTGTTATCCGTGGAGCGTCGTAGTGTTGACAGCAAGGAAGCGATTATTGTTTCCATACCGGCCGATCAAAATGGTGGAGGCGAGTACGGCGAAAGCGCCCAATGGCACACCCCCGTCATGGGACAACATTCAGTCTTCGAACTGAGCACTGCACAGGGTTTGCAACAACATACTTACAATGGACACCAAGAACAGGTATATTAAATTTGTGTTGTTGTAATTATGTTCATATATCTTTCTTTGTACTAATTGTGATAATCCACAACAATTCCAGGTCCTATGGCAAGGGCATACAATTCAAGTTGAGAATGGAGACGGTAATCTACAAGCGATGCAGGGTACATACAGTATTGAGTTTGAACCAAATGTTGATGGGGAAACTGGAGACATGGATGTTGAGACAAAACCGAAGGTTGAAAAGAAAGTTGCTGTTAAGAGAAAGAAAAAAATGGCAGAATCAGATAGTGATGAGGATGTTTTTGATAACAAATTGGAAGATAATCCTGCGCAGGTGAATGCATATTTCGTTACATTTACTAAGAATAATTTAGTAAATTTGAGTTAGTTGATATTTAAAACAAAGTTAATTACTGTTATAAATGTACATGTCTTTGGTAGGAAATGTTTTCCAGAAATAACGATACTAATTCGAAGTCCTATGGTGCATTGCAGGTAAAGGAAAGACTGAAAAGAGGCTGTGACTGCAAGGATAATTGTTACCGAGGCCTCAATCCCGAAGCTGTGTACCGCCACAGATTAAATATTGCGGAATTGACTAAAAGTGAGCATGACATGTATCTGATGGGCATCACAATGGCAAGCTTGGCAAATCCTGCAGAAACATCTCGACACAAAGTCAGGAGGAGATTAAGAGCATGCTATGTTTACCAAGGTAGAAAGGTTTGTTTGGAAGCGTTTTTGTATTTAGAAAATGTAACACATTATCAGCTCAAGCGGATTAGACAACATGTAATGACACATGGTGTGGCTCCCCGGATACATGGCAATGTTGGTAAGAAGCCGTACAACACGTTCACATTGGATATCTACAAACATGCTACTAATTTCCTGAAGGAATATTTAAAACAACATGCCAGCTCACCTAAAGATGTCCAGCCCTCAGGGGAAGGAGGCAAGAAAACGAGCAAGACAGTTATCATACAAGGTGATTCAAGGAAACACTTATTTGAAGCATACAAAGAATATGGAGAAATATTGGAGCCCGGTGTGAAGCTTATGGGCTACTCGACTTTCCGAGCATTCATGAAAGATCAATTTCCTCAAGTTAAGTTTGCAACCAAGAAACAGGAGATGCCAAAGGACATGGTGCCTTTCCGCAGCGGTAAGTGTATGTCATATGACAAAAACAAAGATCCTATCAGGATACAACAGGAGAAGGAGAGAGCAGAAGCTAAGAAAGCAGCAATGGAAGCAAAGAAAAAAGAGGACATGGAGAGGGAGCAACAGGCTCAACAAGAAGCCCAGCAACAGCAGCAACAACAACAGCAACAACAGCAGCAGCAGCAGCAGCAGCAACAACAGCAAGTACAACACCAACAACAGCAACAAGTTCAACAAGTGCAAGTGCAACAACACCAACAGATGCAAAACCAAGGCCCTCATGTTGTCATACACCAGCAACAACCGCAACAACAACAAACAATGCAACAACAGATGTTGGTACCACAAGTGAGTCAACACCAACAAGTGTTGACACAACAAGTAGGTGGTGTTCAGCAAGTTTCACAACAACACTGTGTTCAACCCCTGGGAGTGTCAGAGGATAGCGGGCAGCCGGTGGAGATGGCTCAGCAGGTCATACCGCTGGCTGTCGTACAGCAGCCCCAGCAGGCCTACCTTGTTACTCCAGTGTCACATTTCCAAACTCGTGTGCAAGGAGCCTGGTACAGACATTGACACCAAAATGTTTCATCTTTTAAAATGTAATGATATAGAAAGCGATGTGATGTCAGAAATGGACATTGCATTGTCTTGTAGCTACAAACTGTGGCTCAAGAAATATTTTTTTATTAGCCACATGTAACTTGGCAATAAGCTAGTAGATACTTAGGTTTAACACCTTACAGTATTTGATAAAAACTGAAACAAGTATCTGTAAGTATAAATTTAATCATATACACAATTTATATAGTAGTAGCTATGTAGTATATTTTATAGGCTTATGATTTTGTAGGTGTAATGTTTGGACTGTTTGTCATGTGTGGAGGAACACTGCAATTTTATCAATCGTTAATCCCGCCTCGAGGTATCTTTTAGTAATTAGTTTTATTGTAAAGTAAATAAACATGGATATACTCACACTTCGGTTCCTGCACCGTCTAATATCCAGCTCTTCGAGAAGAGTGGAATCAAGATCATTCCTTGGTCCCAGCCCATCTCTCACTTGACAGTGTAGTCTTTTTTTTAGTGCATTCTACTTTTTTTTATATGCATTCAGATTGTCTTTGGTTAGTTCCAAATTTTTTTAGTACTGAATTCTCTCAATTGTTCCAATACCTAATATCATAAATAACAATATTTTCTTAAACAAATTCTCTATCAAATGCGAGTCAACATAAAAGAAAATGCAAATAATTTTAAACGTTGAATGAAAGCTTTTGAAAGAAAATAAAGTGTGTATATCAACTTGCAAAAGGTAAACATCACATTAATTATTTTCCTTGGTGTTATATAAATCATTGATATTAGTATAATTTTTATGAATATATGTTAATCCATTTACCGAAGGAGAGCAGTGCCTTTAAGTATGATGGGTACATAAGACATAGCTATGTTCGTAACTATTTACATTTGCAACACATAGAAAATGTAAAAAAACTGCAAAAATAATTACATCACTAAATGCCACACTAAGTTATTAAACTTACAAAGGATTTAGTGTAGTTTTAGTTTGAGAAAACTACACTTAGTGACCGACTCTGAGTGCGACAGGACGTTTAACATTTTTATATTTTATACATATCAAAATTTCTTAGTAATCATATTTTGAATATTCCTACGTTATTATAAAGACATGATAGTTAACTGACGTTTAACAAAGTCCTCAATATGCAGTCTGAAGTTTATTTAGTAAGTTAAAATTTATTTTTTAGTGAGTGTAAGAGTGTAGTAATGTAGTGATAGAAGTGTGCCCTTTATGAGTACGCGGGGATTTTTTTTAAAAATTTTAGTGTTGTTCCTTTATAGTAAAGTGTGGACTTATGTTATCGAAAATATAGATTTGATATTGAAGTGAATTTTCATCGATTTATTTTCTACGAAATGAAAAATCTTGAGCCTTGAGTTATTTTAAAAGGCTTGGTTTTAGTTTGACAACTTTTAAGTCATCAGAGCTGACATTCTTTGAATTATATTTACTTTTAAATTAATTTAAATGTGTAAGATGTCAAAATCTGTTGTGTGAAAGATTTCATAAAGTAGAATGTTTGCTAATATAGCAAGTACATATATCGGAAGGAAGATTTATGTAGTATGTGGTTAGTAAACGGAAAATAAAAATAGGCCAAAACTTTCGTTCGGTTTGGTAATCGTTTTTACCGTAATTATAGGTTTTAAGGTATGAATTTAACACAATGAATTATCACATTTTTTTTTTAAATTGAAGAAGTATAATGAATTTGAAGTAATGAAGGTAATCATTAAAAAAATTAGAAGTGTTTTTACTATTAAGTCTTTATTAGTTTAGAGTTTGTATGTATGGATGATTTATACAATACACGTCAGTACTTTAATTTTATTTATTTAAAAATTATTGTATTTCAACGTAATAAATGAGTTTTAAAACAATTTACAAATAAAAAAATCTTTTTTGTATTCAGCTTGTTTAAAATTAAAACAAATATATGTGAAAATTCACTGTTGGCCCTTGACTCTAGTCTTGGGTAGGATTTGAACCCCTCAGCGGAAAATATCACAATTTTTATATCAGGTGTCACTATACATACTAGTATCAAACATTTTTTTTTTGTAAAACTTTAGCAGATTTTTGTTAATTTAATAATATTTCTTTTACCAACTACGCTCTAGGTTTGTGCTAGGACATGGTTTACAGTAGTCGAATGGCGGGATTCGAACTCTCAAGCACGTGATCGTAAATCCGTATCTAACCGTTAGGCTAATTGGCGTTCAATTTCGACATTGGTCATAGTTTATGAAGTGATTTTAATTTTCCAATTACATATTGCCTATGAATATTTTACAAACTTCATGGTTCGTGTCTCAATTAAAATGGACGTAATGTAATTTATAAAAGTACATAATAAGTGTGTAATCATATAATAATAGAGTACAGATGTGCCGAGATATAATGCTTATCTATGTATTTTTATAGTGCAATAAATGTTTGAAGTTCGAAAAAAATAAATTTAACAAATTGAAATAGGCTGAAGGAAATTCTTTAAGGATGATAATAATTATGATTTATTTTGAGAATCAGTAAAAAAAAATTTTAACCAGTATAAATTAATTTTTGAATGTATAATATAATTTTCGTACTGTACAAGACAAACAGATTAGCTTCGATTCGTAGCGATTTTGCCCTCAGCGTTCAATTCGGCATCTATATGTTATGTACCATATCGTACGTAGGAAGACATCATGTGATAGAAAATAAACTTTTTTACGCTAGTATATGTCTTTTTCTTTAATATTTATATAAAAAAAACCTTTATACCCTAAATAACATAGTGTATACGAATAAATTGAATTTTACTTTTACAGGGAATCACGAAATTTTACATACTTTAGGCACAACATAACTAACGTAAATTGTTTTATATCGCGATAATCCAGCCAGATAGATACTTGTCGGGGTTTAAAAAAGAAAAAAAAATGTATTTGGAGATGTAAGACGCGAAGCGGCGGGTAAATGTTAGTTCGCTATAAAATTAAGATGATACGGTTGCACCCACGCCATCCTCGTTCAATTAACAGCCGGAGACTGTCCGCTGGGGGTGTGCGTTCGTCGCTCTCGCCTCTGCAGTCTCGGCCGCTCGGACACACTCGACAGTTTAATAAATTCAGCGCGTCGATCATTTGTAAACAAAAGTCATTGTTTCGTCGACACTCAGTATAACGATGGCCACTTGAGTCGGCGGCCGCCGCGGTGACATCCGATTACTGACCTCACCACATAGGACATGAAGTTTTGGAAGTGCTGCAGTAAGCGTAAGCGCATCTTGACCGGTGAGTTATATGGGTTACATTATTTTATATGACAGAACATTACTTATTATTTTCTATACATAAAGAAAAACTGAATTAACAACCTAAGCTCGTTGCTGATACCATAATTATAAATTAATGTAAACATTAAAATTTATTCACGTAAAAATAGACTATTGAAGTATTCATATTTTTTTTACTTCTGTCATGGTGGGCGCCGCGGGAGCATGAATATCATGTGATACCGCGACAAAGTACTAAAATCAAATTTCAATCAATTGTGAGAATAAAGCACAGCGAATTGATGACCTTGTGTTCAGGTCTGTAATGATTTCTGAATACGTCTCACAATGACAAATCCATAGACGTCTTTCCTGGATATAAAGTTTCAAACTGATATTTATTTTAAAAACAAATTTTATAATCGTCCAAGATGAATGTAAAGAACACTTAACCTATCTGTTATCCCACATAGTAATTCATCTTTGCCAAATTTTGTTCGTATCCGTTCCGTATAAGTTGAATGCTGCCAAGCAACCATGTAAACTTTCGCATTTGTAATACGATAGATATGATCTATGTCATATTAGTCATATAACTAATATTACCGTTAGAATTTCTGTATATCTTGGAACAGATGACCACACGCTATGTCAGCGCCATTCGTGGTGTTGTCGAGAAACATAAAATTTATTAGTGCGTGTCGAGAAGCCTATTAGTGATATTGTTATATTTTCACCTTACTATTTTTATAATGTCATATTAGAACTTGTTTAGTAGCCTGCAATATCTGCTATCGTCGAAAATAAAAATTAATTTAAAAACTTGAAAATGTTGTACCCAAGGTAATTGAATAAAAACAACTTGTATTACAAATGTAAAGAAAAAAAAAACTAATAAGCAATATGCGGCAGCAGGTAAAAAATATTTTGATCCGCTACAAAAACTTTCGCAAGCTTTCACACGAATATGTTATTGTTACGTAAAATTCGTCGTATTAATTTCGCATTTAAATGGAAGCGAGACAGGGCTCTTGGTGGACTTCTCGAACTCTTATTTTATGTCGCAGTGAAATTATGAACTCCAAATTAAAGACTTCACAAATTAACGGTGTTAACACATCAAATCTTTTTGACATTCTAGATGTGTAGCAAAAACAATTAAACCAACTTATTTAAGTGATTTTAAAGGATGCTCAGCGTCATTGTTCTCTGTAATCCACAATTCTTTGTGTTACCGAGTAGCCATCTTTGTGACGGACGCGTGTTGTCCGGGTTTATACCTACTTAGACTCGTTTGCCCTACATCAGCCGAGACTTGATTAAGCCTTGTTTGTAGATGCTACTGTTATCAACTATTTAGGTATTTAGATCAAACTCCGTGTACGATTACGTGGATTAAATCTTTTATTTTATATATCAACATGTCGGACTTCCTTAAATACTATTACTGTTAAAAAAAAGTCAGATAAATAGATATGATTTAATAAAATAACGTCTATTGAAATTGACAAAAGCGACTGTCGTCACAGCCCGCTGTTGGCGCACGGGTGTGATTGGTATGCGCGCCACGAGCCATCAACCTCCGCCGCTTTTGTCCTCGCGCATTGTCCCCCTTCCTTCTCTTCAATCCCTTTTTGAAAAGAAGGCCGGTTAGCTTTTCAATATTGATGCCGATGAAAGAACGTGTAAATTTATTATGAGATATTCAATTCAAACATTGCCAACAAAAAAGTAAAACATCTCAAAATACGCAAAACTCAACGACCGTACATAGATGAAACAAAATATTTATTTTTTTAAAACAATATTACTAACACCAGAGTTCTGTACATTTATGTATTTATATAAGTACGCCGTGTCCGAACAATAAACCTGTTCGATCGCCTGGACGCGGCACCGGTTTAAATCCAAACACATTAACTTAAGTACCCGTGTCGTAGGCGGATTACGGATTGAAGAATTGCAGGGTGCTAGTTACATTGAACATACACTTTGGCTTCGTATTATTCATTACCATAGAAAACAATTGATGGATTGTACTACTAATAAAACCCATCGGTGTCAGTACCGACTAGTTTCGAGCCCATCGATGGGCACCGATTTACACGTGAGTTAAGCCGTTTTATAAGTAGTATAGTGAAATGTCTCACGAAAGTTTTAATAGTTTAA
>JAODUI010000012.1:7641175-7659490 GCA_027563995.1 Papilio gigon
CCTGGCGCGCGACCACCGTCCCCTCATCACATTCCCCGACAACAGCAACTTCCACCTTCTCTCCCCGGCTGAGTATAGGCGCTTGCTGCTCTACCTAACCTCAGTACCTTCGTAAGTTTCTTAGCCTCAATAATATAAAAAAACATCGACATACTTAGAAAGTTATGAATCTAAATTATTTTGCGAACTTCAGAAATGCCCAATATATAAATATACGCGATGTAATAACAAGTCGACTGAAGCGCCCCCAAGCGAGAATTTTAATGTTCTTGCGCTCTTATTACAATTGTATTTACTATCTTTATTCTTCTAGCAGTTACGTCATTAAAAAAAATCTTTTCCGTTCTATGTTTGATGTAGAACATTATTTCGCTGGAAAGCAACATAAAGTGGTTGTTAAAAATGTTAATGTCTAGAGAATGTAGGGCGTTACCGTGTTTAGACCAATCGCAACGCGTTTGTTTACGTTAGCAGAGAGCACGTGTCTACAATTAACACGAGGGCTCTAAACGTAAACGATTTTTCAATGTCCACTGTTATCCAATATGTAATCCATATTCAAGTGTACTCTACATAAATTGCTTTCCAGTCTAGTTGTCACTGATTGACACTTGCTAGTGTTTGCAACCAATTCTTATCGCATTTTAATTGAAATATGTGGATGACAGAAACGCACTATGTCAGCGAAAATAACCTGTATATCAAACTCATATAAAATGTAGATTTCTATATGTATTTTATGTATGTCTATTACGGTTTATAATTTTTAATTTTATTCTTTCCAGATTATTAGAAGCGGAAATGGGGTTTCACATTATAATTGATCGAAGGAAGGACAGGTGGAATTCCGTGAAGACCGTCTTGATAAGGATATCTGTAAGTTTTGTTCCAACGTAACTATATTGAAATAAACATCACCAGCCTTTGTCTGTCCACTGGCAACATAGACCTTCTAGCATATTATAATTTTGCGTATTGTTTTTTTTTTATGAATAATTGAAATACAATAAAACTGATTATTATCCATTGCAAATACTGTCCCCAAATTGACCTTCAACTAAAACTACGCTATAATTCCCCACAATATATACTCAATTAGCTATACCTAGCATATAAACCTGACATTGTCATAAAATTATTTTCTTGCCATTCCAGGAGTTTTTCCCCGGCATGATCCACTCAGTGTACGTGCTGCGTCCCGCCAGTTTCCTGCAGAAGGCGCTGTCCGAAGTCAGCAGCAAGCTGTTCAAAGAGGAGTTCAGGTTCCGCGTGCTCGTGTGCTCCTGCATCGAGGAGTTGTACGAACACTTCGACCGCTCCCAGCTGACCCCGGATCTAGGCGGCGAGCTGCAGTACTCACACTCGGAATGGATACAGCAGCGAATAGTTAGTTGATGTTCTGTTTACGTAAATGTTAACTTTGAGATTAATTTCGGAATGATCAAAAGTTTTGTAAAAAGAAAAGCTCCTTTCTTATGAAATTCTTGATTGAATCGTCGAATAAAGTAGTGGTAATTAAAATTTTATTTGTTTAACCTTATTAATACTAAAGCTTTAATAACAATGATGATTTATTCTTGCGCACTGAAAACCTTATGTGGATTGTTTTTGGGAAATGTCATACTGCGCTGATCGCCGGTGTGATATTCTGAGAGTATACAAGTAATCAATTACCTATATTTTGGTGTAGACATGAATTAAACATAGTACGTTTTTTGTTTTCAGGCTTTGGAAAAATTTTCGACGCTAATGAAGGAGATATCTACGAAATTAGACGATTTTATGCATGAAATAGTTGACTGCGACATGGGCAACGATCCGACTCAAACCAAAGAATTATTAGACTTTCAAGAAACTAGGTATGATATTTAATATACCAGCAGATAACATATATAGTTTTAAACAAGAATGAATCCATAACCACCATCATCAGCCGGTGTCTGCCCACTGCTGGTCATAGGCCTTCCACAGTATGCGGTCCTCCGCCTTCGTCTGCAATGAGTTTGATCTATTAGAAATGTTTGAACATCGATTCTTAATTGTTTTTATTTTTAGGTATAAAGCTTTAAAAACAGAACTGGCTGCAGCGACGACACAGGGCGAAGAGTTGCTGACGCAAGTGAGGAAACCAAATCTAACCTATAATATTATAAGTCACGTGGCGGCCGTGGAGAGGTAAATAAATTTTATTATACAAATTTTTATATGATTTTTTTTTATAAAAAAGTTATACCTTGACCAGATATTTCTGGTAAAAAGTCTCAGCAAGCAAAATATAAAACTAATTTTATTTGCGTATTTATAGGTTATGTTAAAGAGACGATTGAGGTTTACCATGGCAAGGTTTTAATTTCTGTGGTTCGGCTGTAAAAAAAATATTTATAGTAAAACTTTTTTTCTTTCCCAGGTTGTTAGTACAACTCGAAGAGACTGAGAAACAATTTGATAATTTCTGGCAAAAACATTCCACGAAATTAAACCACTGGTTGAAATTTCGTACATTTTTATTGAATTTTAAACAGATGCAGGTAACTACGCTTACAATCTAATAAAGATTATTTTACTTACTACGACCGCACCGGTCGGAATTTAAACGATTTATTTTTGTCGGGTTGCTTATTTCTGTCACGGAAATCAAACATGGATGTCGAAGGAGAAGAAATGCTTTGCGATTTATCAGCTTCATTGATTGGTCTAAACACGAAAGCATCAGACTTCGTTCTCTTCCCTACAAGATCTGATATCTCCATTAATTTCTCATTATTTGTCGTCAATTCATAATTTGCCACATGAATATCTTTTCTTTTTAAAGCGTCAAGTTGAAATTGTAGTTTTTGAACTTTTCTATTATTGATTTCTAAGCATGCACTCAATTCCTCGGTTTGTTTCTTTTTTTTATTACATTCTGTTTGTAAAGCTACAATTTTACGTTTGCACGTTTCCAATTCCGCATTCAACTTTTGTTGGTTAAGCGTATTGACCTCTTCCAAACTTTGTAATTTCTCCCTAGAATGTTTTGCTAAGCTTTCTTGATAAAGAGTCTCCTGTTCAATTTGGTACGACCAAAAAGACATTGCCCTCATTGTCACGTCCATAATCGTATCAGGTTTCATACCAGCTAAGACTATAGACTTGAAAGTTTCACTGGGCTTAAGATCTGCTTGAATCACGTCGAATTTATCTCGCAATTCGCTTCCGCACGCAGGGCAGGTCAAGGAATTCTCAACATTACGCTTAAACTCTTTTTGACCGTGTTCTATGCAAAATGCATGAGAGCATGTCGTTACCCAGGCATGACTTGTCAAAGGTTTTCTACATTTCCGAAAATTACATACCATCTCTAGCGTCATTATTACTTATTGTCACTTCCGAATTTTTGGAATTGACACGTCATGAAAGTGAGGTTAGGTTTGAGTAACTTTTTTTTAAATGCTCGCTAAGGATAATGGCTTTTATGTCAAGCGGTTATGTATAAATTAATTTTCACTAAAAACTTTTTGTACGGTAATAAAATAATTACGAAAGAATTTAATCTATTTTAATAAATAGTTATAATTTAAATATTAAACATATTGTCTTTAATAATAATTTTAAAGATGTGAAATTTTCCTAAATTAATCGGAGTCTTTCGGCTAAAAAATTACCTTTTCAATCTTTACTAAAATCATAATTATCGTTGTTTGTTATCGTAGGCAACTTTAGATAATCATCTAAAGACAGCGTGCGACATGACCGAAGTCGGGGAGACGGCGAGCAGAGTGGAGAGCCTAATCCAAGAAGCTAACGATTTCGAGAAACTGTGTAATTGCGATCTCGATACTGCGTCCACGGTTATTGATGACGGTAAGAATACTTTATTCTAGTTTTTTTATCTTGTAAAAAATAACACTATTCGTGTAGCGTTTTCTATACCTATGGACAAAATATACAACAATGTAAAAATAGACGAATAACCTGTAGTTGTATTTGTTTAAACAATTTATCGTGTTTTAGGTGAGACACTCATGAAGGACCCGCTTAGTTCCGTGGACCACATAGAATCTAAATGCGAGGAGCTCAGGCGGACGAGCGCTTTACTTATTGATAAGATACAGAAACGGAACTTACTATTGACCAAAGCGCGGGAACTGATGGACAGGATAGATAAGGTAACTCATATATTTGCTCCGACCACACTAGGTTTCGAAAATTTACACTCAACTTTACTAATACGACAAGACTTCAAATCACTTTTAGAACTTTTTCTGTTGTTGAATGTAAAAAGTTGTTTATAATTTGCGCTATTCATTTGTTTCTGGTCATAATCAATTAATGCAACCGTCGTAGGCAAACGAATGGTGCGCCACGGGCGTAGAGATCCTCGCGGGCGAGGGCGGTCTGATAGCCGTGGACAAGCTGCTAGAAGACGCCAAGAGCTTCGGCCTGACCGCACCGGAGGAGTTCCGGGACATGCTTCTGCAGAGTGCGACTCAAGAGACGAGAGCACTCGTTGCTCAGGTAAACTTCGTTGGCCATTCTTTTTTTTTACATTATAACCACAAAATAATAAAGAAAGAAGTATTGGCTCACACTTAAAGCCATTTCCTAACATCATGCTCGAAGGACCAAAGTGTTTTATATGATCCTAAGACTGTTACGCGGAATATTTTATAACATGATTAAAGACATTACTGTGATAACTTCTATTGTCTATATTGTCAACAATTATCCCTGACTGCAGTTTATGGTTGGTCAATAATAAATATGTAGTGTCCCTGCGTGTTTTTTAAGAAACGGCTCAGGTACAGGTTCCAGTTTAATATGTTGTTTATTGTGTCTATCAGGTGGCTCAGCGGGTGGAAGACGTGTGGCTGATGGTGTCCGTGAAGCGCGCCTCGTTGCAGCGCGCCGCCGCCCGCCCCGCGCGCCCCGTACAGCCTGTGCCCCCGCAGAGTGCCGCACTTCCCGTGCCCGTTGAACAGGTCGGTCTTTTTAGATAATAAATAAAAATGCAATATATATAAATAATTAACATAACGAAAGTGAGTATTTGGTGATACCTTACCGATACTTTTAAATATTTTGTTACGTACTAATTAAAATTGGGTCTTACATTATGAAACGTATGCCTAATTGGATACCAACGAAGGTTAGAAGCAATAGAACACTGTCACTGCGACAAAGTCAATGTTAACTATCCATTGCACTATCAGTAGACAACTTTCCTCAGCCCATTAGTACGCGGCAAGCGTACGAGCGACGTGATACGCATTTTAACACCAAACTGATTATTATTCTGTACACAAACAAAGAAAGACGTGTGGAATTTTGTTTTATTAATATTTTACTTTTGTTTTTTCGGTAAAATAAATACGCACATATTGACACATCGGGTACAAAAATCTAACTAAATATATTAGAAATGCTAAATACGAAAGTTTGATTTTTGTTGTATTGTAAGTCTAGACCGGATTACGATGAAATTAGGAACAGAGAATACAGTAATCCCGCATAGATTACTACCTTTTTTTCATATTCCACCTGGACCGCCCTGGACCATCTACTTTATCAGTAAAAAGTGTAAAACACACTTAAAAAAATGTATTGTGTTATTCATTTATTGTAGTACAATTAATTACTATGATAATGTGTAGTAATACGACGGAAATGTTTTCGGAATAACGGAGGTGTAGAGTTACGGAAAAGCGACTATAAGAAGCCTGCTTATGTCTTAGAAAGTACGCACGGCTAGTAGCTGCACATTAAGATAATGGCACTTGTTGTCGACGGGTCATTAGGGATGTGCAGTTTTTATCTATATTTATACTAACTATTTTCTATTTAAAACTATTGCATTAGTTTTTACAAAAGAAGACGGTGTTAATGTCATGTTGAATAAAAATATTTTAATTGAAATTTCTTTGCTGCCAGCAATTTTTCTTTGCAAATTATCTTTAGTGAATTGTGTTCGTTTTATTGAATCTGTATACATATAGTAAATATATAATTAAATGAAAAATAATGACAAAATGTACTGCTTTCATATCTTAACTACACACACTTTGTAACATGACTGCCGCGCTGTTTAACAAGAGATTAACGACTATAGTTAAACCTGGCCTTAACTACGAGGTGTTATTAAATAACTATTATTTAAGTTATTAACTTGAAATCCAACTAACATCATAAATGCATAAGTTCAGATAGTTGAATGGATGGATTAGGATTAGGTAATTCTAAAACTTTTAGATGTATCTCGATGAAATTTGACACACAGATTACTGTTTGGAAAAGCGCATTAGCTACGTACTCAATTTTAAACCTCGTAGACGAAGTCACAGGGGAATAATTAGTATTTTATAAAGTTTTTGGAACATATCTAACCTCAAAGTTAACACCGAAGTTGTAAATATATTTATATAAATTGTTAAGTGTCATTTACGAAGACTCACTCGTAACTTATTTATTTTATTATCTTTCTACCATTAAATTAAATGGTAAATAGTAAGGAAATAACACAGGATAGGCTTCCTGATAGAAAATAATGTTTGTATGATCGTACTGTATGACTGTTCTAGCATTTATGGTGTAATGTGAAAGCATGGTATTGTGTTGTGAACTAACCATGGGCACATGCGCAATATCCGTCACTATACTTGTCGCCGCGCCACACCCGTCATTACGGTGTACTACCAGGACCATTAATAGATACGGTTCATTTTCATATTGTACTGTCCTTCAGAAAATTACTTCAAAACTAAATAAAACGACAAACGCTCACGTATTCATTCGCTGTCGGCACCGACTAGTTTCGAGCCTATCGGGGGCTTTTCGGGGTGAGTGGGATTGGTATCATTTCGCGGTCGTGGCCAATGTCTTACACAGTTGATAAAATGATAACTTACTAAGACTATAAAAACGAAAGCTTGAGCAGTCATATGTATGTTATTTAACTGAAATATCTAAACGGGTTAAAATAAATTTTGACACAGAAGCAAAAGATATTGATTGGTCCAGCAAGAGTATACAGATTACAAATATGGACTATTTGCTCGAAATGTGATTAGAATCATCTGTATATTACGTATGAAAACCAATAATCATTATTAAACCAAAAAGCGTGTATCAAGGAGTTAAAAAAACGGTAATCGGAAGCCACTGCTATAATAGTCCAATCAAACCGTTCATTGCCTTACTTGAAAGTTCATGGTCTTTTCATCACAAACTGCTATTTTTTCTGAACATAAGTTTTTAATTAAACATCATTTAAAGTCTTTTTCATATGTTATTAATATAATGGTAACATTTATGAATTTTAAATTGAACATTTACTTTTAATTAAATTAATTTTCAGGACACATTTTTTAGTATAAGCACATTACCTATTTTTGGTATCGATTTGAAGGCTATTTACCATTTAAGTACACTCAGAGTTTTCTTTACGAAGAGATATCGGCACTATAGCTCCTCTTAGGGATCACAGCGACTCAAACTATATCATATGAATTACTGCGACTGGTACATAATTTCCTGTACATTGGAATGCTCAAGCATCAAGGTTGGTAGTGACGGGTCCGATATCCGTCCAATACGGCTTGATTCGACAATGCACTATGTTAATATCATATGTAGATAAAGTGGGCGGACATATTGACATTTTGATTTTTCAAATTCAAACATAATGACCACAGTAATGAGAGGTTACGTGTGGGTTGTATTTTTCAAATTATTATACATTCGAAAATAGATGTATCAACTATGGATTGAGTTTCAAATAAGTTTGTTCTCCAATCAAGAATCTATATTCGATATGTTATTTTGTTTTATAAATAACAACAATGAGGAAATTTACTCCAATGAAAGACCTCCGCTGCGCTTTTTGACCCACTTTTGTAATCTCTTCTACCTTTATGTTTGTTAAAACTTTGAGTTCGTATATCTGCGACACAAGTAAGCAAAGCTAAAACCAACTTCGTGGGAAATTATTTAAATGTAAAAGCATTTTGGCAATATCATATTTCATATTATTATTCAAAATTAAAGTGAAAGGATATGATAAATTCTCCATTCACGCCAGCGTGCGCGCGCATTGACTCTCGCGCTCGTGATAAGGTTATTTTCATCTGTCAAATGTCAAAATTTAATTGTTGTTATTTAAGAAGTTAAATTATTAAGATTTCACATCTCACTAATATTATAAATGCAAGTTTGGATGGACGGATGATTATTATCGATGACTCCAAAGCGGCTGGACATATCTGGATGAAATTAAAAAAAAATCTCCTGGAAGCGTATAGGTTATGTTTTAATTTCGCGCGGGCTGCAACTAGTAAATAAAATGAGTCGTGTTACTCTACCCAGCTGCAAGTCAGTGTCGGGTTTGAGTTGAAACTACATAGTCCTAGATATAAATCAATAAAATTTGAGCAATTGTTTTTGTAATAATGATCAAATTTAATATAGTGTAGGTTGCGAAGTCCTTGCCCGAGACAGTATTACAAGACACATAAATATGTCACGTTTATTATAAAGTGATTAGAATTAATTTTGCAATTTTATCGAAAGCTACAACTGCCTTGTTGCAATTTGTTTCGTAACTTTTAAATTAGTATAATTCGAAATGACATCTGGCTGCATGACATATTTCATTGATATACTTCCTTGATGATGACATTTAAATCGAATCTGTCAAAACATAGTTAACAGATTAAGAATTATTTAAATTTTTTATCAATTAAAAAGAAAGGAAAATGTTACGCAGTGGATTTATATCTTGAGTTTTATATAGTTATGATAATCAAATATAGAGTTTTAAAAACTAACTAAATTTTTATTACGTTGATGCTACTTGATCTCTTAATTGTTTTAAAATATCTATATTTAGTCAATTAACGATACTGAACTATTGTTATGATAAAATAAAACGTGGTTAAACATTTGCAGTCGACATTCCACACTCAAGGTGAACTGTGCCTGCTATCTGCTATCTTTGCCCGCTGCAAAAACTAGTTGTGTCATGTTCGACTATAACACTACGAGGCTCGGAATTAAAGTCAACATTATTTGTCACTTTAATCAAATTTATTATAATAAAAGCTTGTGTACTTTTGTTGCCAGTATCAAACACAAAATATACAGTCTTTAATGAATGTAAACCTAAATTTACGATTTATATTATACAACTATCACTAATCATGGTTAAGTCAGTATACGGAAAAGAAAAGTGGACGCGGCGAAAGTGGTAAATCTGGATTGAACACGACGAAATGTTTTTTTTTTTTACGACAAACGCCACGAATCGCTTCCGAGACCTGTTCTAAGGCAACGGCAAAAAGGCATGCATAATTTTTGAAATTAGAGGATGCACTTTGGTGCGTTAGTACTTACGTAGAAAGACAATGGAAACAACGTCCTGTCTAGTGTTTTTATTCTTCGTTCGTTATAACACCCAGTAACGTCAATACTCCATCTCTAACCAAGTGCACTTTTATGTCATAATGAACCATTATAACTTGAACTTCCGTCGTTTTGTAAAACAACGCGGGTAGATCTTTTGTTGTAGGTCGGTCTTGATTCACGCGCCATTGGAGTCTTTATTCGTTTAAAACGTCATACATTGCTGTTTATGTTGTGTTTAGATAAAATGACATTCTGTGTAACAACGCATTGTATGTATATTTTTATAACAATCGTCATATCATGATAACTTGGCATTGTTTTTTGTAGTGTGCTATGAACCGTTCTTTAAAGTTCATTGTTAACGTTGTGAAGTCTTGAACCGTTTTCTTTTGTTATTCACTGTTTTATTTTTAATATTTTCTTTAATGCAAAAGTAATGAGATAACGCTATACGAGTTAGAAGATGATTTTTTTCTGGTGTAGCATCAAAACAGAATTGTAAATTAACAATACAGCCTGACACATTATTAAATAAGATAAGAATTAATTATACATATTTTAGTATAAATTCACCAAAAGTGTGGGAACATTTATTGATAGCCTGGCCTATTATTCAAAGTAATAATTCCCTAATACGTATAACTTAACGACCGTTGGTATCTCACATCCAGAGGGCGTCGAACGTTAGGGTATCGAATGTGGTTCGCCCACGTTGTTGCCAAATCAGCGGAACTGTTGACCCTGAATGTCTTGCTATGGTGAATACCAAGATTCACGTACTTAATGACAAAATATGTTAACTCTTCTTTGGTAGATTTTTTTATAGTACGTGTTCACCAGCAACAACTTGATACGCCATTCTAATCAAAATGTCAAATGCAGTCGGATTAAAATTGGCTTTACATGAAAACATACACAAAACAATTGTTAAAATTTAGAAACAATAAGTCATAGGTACGTTTGAATTGTGACTGTGACTGATTCTGCAAGTCGTATGGTTACTCTATAGAAATTAACGTTTAATTTGTAACGAACAAAACAGCAAAAAAATCTTCCTTTGTAAATGACATACTATGTCTTCTCCCCTTTTTTCTCCTTCATCCCCTCTCTTTCTCTCTTTATTACCTTTCGAGAAGAGCAGGGAAATATGGAAATACTTCATCCTGCGTAAAAATTGAACACAACAAGGTGTATTAAAACTATCCTATATTAGAGAGGAATTCAATTACTGTATGTTAGATACGCATAAGCTCGTGTGTGTAATCGATTGATTCAACAATTAACGGTAGAGCGGCATTAAGCGATTCAGCGCGAACCGACCGTTACCAACTGTAGCCGAACATCTTACGATGAAAAATATAATAACCCGTGTTCAAATAGACTATGTTTTACTGGCTACTCTTTTCTATAGAAATACAACTATTTTTATTTCCAGATTTTAACCAGAAGTCTAGATAAAAAATGTTTAAACTCTCTTTAGCACATCTGGTGAAGTCTGTTTCTTTTGAAAGTACTGTATCTATGTCCTTCCTTGACTATCTTACTTAGAGGAAAATTGTAAGTTTACCTTTGACCTCATAAAACATTATAATCGTGTTAATATTCATGTTTGTTGCACTTACAAGGCAAAATGTCAGTATAGTTACACATTGGACGCACAGATTTAACGGTATTTGAAATGTTTCGTATCAGTTACTTTAGTAAACTGACCCAAGGATCTCTGATCTATTAAGATTTAAGTATGTCGTAAACGATTTTTTTTGCATATTCACGATTTTACCATATAACTATTTTGCAATGATAATGTCGGTACAAAATGGGCAAATTTCTAAATTGATAGGCAGTTGTTTTTACTTGTTTTTGTTATAAAGTTATAGAATATTTTAATAATTATCAATTGAAAGAAAATATACTTCAACCGCTTAGATAAAGGTTGAATCTTCGCTCGTCTTAGCGATAGATCTAGGCCGTGCACAAAAATATAATTTTCGCTTTGGCAAGTTCAATGGCATATCAATAGTATGAATGGCTGCCTACATAACCGTACCGAGATGTTAACAATTTACGCCCAATCATCGTAACATTTTATATTTATATTAACGATCTGTCTGACTGTAGTGCCACTGACCTACAATCTTGGCTCAAACGCGATGGATGATTATCATTACCTTTTACATGCATTAATAGCATGCTTCGAAAAGTGTTCGTGAAAATATTTTAAAATTAATTCATCTGGTTTTTTATATGCATTTTTTAAATGTGACGTCTCAGTAACGTTTTTAAAATACAAGTATAAAATGACAGACTAACAAGCGACGTTCTAATTTCCCGAACATGCTCAAAGCAAAGGAGTTGAATAAGTTGGCAGCGTCAATGTTTCCAAAATTACGACGTGGGAGCCTTCAAAGGTAGAGTGAATAGGCACTTACTAAACTAGCGCGACCACATCATCACTTGGGATCGGAATCAAGGGTTATATAGTTCTTTAAAAAAAAAACAGACCTCTTTACGATGTTTAAAGAGGTATGTTTTTTGGTTGTCGGTACACGGTGAATTTGAAGTTAGCTTTTAATGTAATAGAAGCTTGAAATAACAGTAGGAAAGATAAGTTCTCATCCTGTAAATAATGAAGTAATGTCTTACGTGATTGATTTCCGTTCGAATGTTCTATAAAAAGTTCTCTAGGAGGAAATATATGTATCTCTTAATGGATTACAGGCTGCCGTAACTTGTCAGCAAATTGTTACGTCGCCATCCCGCGCCCTACAAGGGATTATGAACGCACCTTGTCCCTGTCTAAGTACTTCATAACATAATCGTAGACTTTCATTACCGCATTCTTAAATCGTATTTTACGTAGATAGTAGTATTTAAATTAAATCGTGGCAAATTATTCTACACAAAAAACGTGATGCCAATTAAATTGATTTCATTATCACAGTTCTGTTGCAGAATCTCGTAGTGTTTTAAATATATTTACATCAATATGAGCAATCATCGTTTTATGTTGTTCTAGGTCAGAGTTCGTATTGAAATGTAAATTACTAACCGTGGCCCGCGATTTTGTCTGCCCGGAATTTAAAAAAAAAACTAAATTAGTGATTAAGTATTCTTACAGATTGTGTTCGTTCCTAGAGCCGTTTTCAAGATACATGGTAACAAAGATTAACATTTATAATATTAGCATGATTACGAGATAAAAGACATATGATTAATACGTCTATATAAGACAATATCGATGCAAATTTGTTTATGTTGATAGCTTCGTTTCTTAGTCGCTAGTTACGTTATAATTGTTGAAATGAATATCTTATTTGGGGCATGCAGTTTTCGTCATTACCACTTTATAGTCAGCTCGGCAACTCTTCGGGTCCTTGTCCTGATTTAAATAACATTCTTCTCACGTGCGGTTGCGACCCGAAAATGGACCGACAGAAAGTACGCGCATCGAGCTTTTGAGGGTAATTTTATTGTATATCTAAAACAATGGATTGCGGAATTGTCCTACTGTGTTCAAATTTCTACCATTTTATTGGAACAGTATGTTATCAAGCAGTATTTTGCAAGCACAAAAAGATCTGATCATGTCTGGCTAATAAAAAATATTATACTGAAGTAATTGTTTTCTAAGTAACGAAGTCAATGATTTCGACATTCATATGTCTATAATTGTGATTGTTAGATTTAAAATTCTCGTATAATAGTATAATGTGGCTACTTCAGATAAGACTGCGTTGTGTCCTGCGTGCGTCGGATCATTGTGGCGAAAGAATGCCCGTTTGTTATGGATGTGTACATATTTATCAACAGAAGTCTGCCATCTACGTCACCTGTTGATTGTAATCAGACGTATTTACGTTGCCATTCATTGTTTCTGTGCACAATTTGGTTTGCCGGCTTTGTTCTCGCGTGTACTGCTCTTATCTGCGGTCAGAGTAGGCTATTACAAACAATGAATCCATTATTTTGGACGTTTTGGTATTTGGTTGCATCAAGGTTATTTTTGTTTGGTTTGAAATTACATTGTTACAGTTTATAACTCTTTTTGCAAAGTCAGTGACAAGTTATATAGTTTTGTTAAGCTTTTGTATTTTGGTTTGAAGTAATAGTTTTGTGTTGTGATAGCATGCTCTCGATATTCGCGGGAGGATTTCCTACTTGAAGTGCCGTCGAGCGGCGTGCGGCGGGCGTGCGGAGCGCAGCAGTCTGTCCGATGAGCCGTAGCGCGGCGGTCCTGCCGCCACGCTTGCGATATCACTTCGCCGCTTCTTTTCTCCTGGTACTCGACGACCGGAACTCCTTGGGTCACTTATAAAAATAAATGTTTTTAAAGTTCAATGTCATGTCAATGTGAAACACTTGAAAGTGAATTTCTCTTAATTGTGTGATGGATTCGGGTTCAGTTTGAGTGGAAGACATAGTGTGTCTGGTGTAAGGTCGTCCTGATGAAGCGGGCGACGTGGGTGGACGTGGATGCGGGCGGCCGGCTCGGCTGCAACGGCGAGATCTTCTGGAACGAGTGCGCAGAGTGCGACTGCGCCTACTGCAACCCCAATTACGTCTGCGTCTGCGGCAGCGATAAGGTACACCACGTTACGCCAACAAAATAATGCGTGATGTTAACGTGAAACGTTCGTCAACATTTCTTATTTAAATTCTTGTTTAAAACAGCTAGCGTTGGAAAGTGGACAACTGTTTTTAACTTTTAAAATACCTTGTTATTTTTTTTCGTGCTTGTTTCATATTCGGAGTTTCTTTTTTGGTCTCTTAAAAAGTTAGTTAAGCTATTTTGTTTCTTACGACCGTGAACTAAAAGAGAATTTGGCGTGCAGTATGAAGGCTTCGTGGGAGGAAATTGTTTCATTGCGTGTTCTGTGATAAACTTTATTAGGGATTAGTGGTTAAATCTTTATGTTTAGAACGTGTTTCGGTTGCACGTAGTGGTTATGATTTCATAGAAAATATGTAAATCAAGTAGATGTTTTACGACTAGTAATGTTTAAACTTTCAGTTGATAAGCAGACGGCTTTATCTCGGACGTAAACAAATATTTGCTCATTTCCTTCGCCCCTGCAAGGTCTGTGCTGCGACCGTACTGTGAATAAAGAACAAAGAAAATTTTCGTTATTATTTCATTTGTTTTTAACATTTTGATCTATGTTAATGCTGTTACACATTACGTAGGTAATTCTTTTACCCGAGAGGCTCGAGGCACCCTATTATTAGGGGCGACTAGACTATTGTCAACCACGCTGGTCCAGTTCGTGTTGGTTGACTTCACACATATCTTTAAATTTCTTCGCCGATATATTGCATCACGATGTTGTCCTTGACCGTGAGAACATTGGATAATGTACATATCATCATCAGCTCACTATACGTCCCCACCGAGGGGCTCAGAGCCTACTCTATTATTAAGGGTGACAATGTACATATGCAATTCGAAAATCGAAAAACACAGTAGTAAACGGCGGGGATCGAACCTGAACAATGTCGAGTACACTCCGGCCCGATCAAGCGCTTAACTGCGCCACCGACGCTTTTTTGTACTTGTAGTTGTACTTATTTACTAACAATTTATTATTAGAACGTGTCAAAGCTGATGCCATAGTACTTAAGATAAAGCCGAACAATATGCCAATGTCGACTTCACAAGTCATTGTTAGACGTGGGCGTGTGTCTCCTATAAACTGGCCATTCGTCATGATGTAATCCCTTACCAAGTTTTGTAACTGTTATTAACATATATTCGAATTGTTTTTCATAATTGTCCCATTATACATCGAATATTCAAAATAAATATTAGTGCCAGTAACCCAAAAACCTTGACAATACGGAAGACAATCTTTAAATCATAATTTTTAAGGAGTTCAGTACTGTCGTGAAGCGTGTGTCTTAACATGATATAGGCGGTAATTTTATTACGTAAAATAGGTAATAACTGCCTCGTTTATAAAAAAAATAAATCATTTAAATACATACCTTGATACAAAACATGTTGTTGCTTAAACTAAATCGTTAAGGTGGTCTACTTTCCAATTCACAAGCGTCGAACGAAATTCCCTAACGACGTGTACTTATTGCAACGGTCGAGAGTTGTGGAAGAGTTCTGAACAAATCTATGACCTTCGTCTGTTACATCGTTGTTCAATATATTCTAATGATTCCAGTTAACAGATCGTATACAACTGGATTACGACTGGAATCAAATATAAGTCTACACTGAAATACCCAGTGTTCGTTTACATTTTTCCAGTTTCATTCCAATTCTGAATTCGATCGCTGGACTGGAATAACGTAAACTGCGTATTACGAAAGCAAGCTGAGAAACAAATTTATAAATTTAAATAGTCATTACAATATGGATATACATTCGTGTGTTTAGTTTGATAGTGACCATATTTATATTCATAACACAAGTTGACGTTTAAGTCTAAAAAATTAAGATCAATGATGAATATGAATTTTGATGATTAAAATTGTCCCATTTACCAATTGTTGAACGTCATACGTGATACTTTACATGTATGTAGCACGATGTCTGATAAAAATGCATGAAATCACGGGGTATTATTGTATTAGCTGACTTATCTTTACAGCATTATTGTATGGTGGCTTATCAGCCTCTGCGTCGCACTCCCAAAACGGATTGGGTTCATTGACATCAAGCTTCGCCCTTACCACACTTTGCTGGGCTTCCACTTCCACAGCAGCCGTTATCTCAACAATATTTAAAGTTATAGAATCAAGGAAACCCACGGTTTACATACTTTTAACATTGTAAACACGACCGAGCTCTTACCTTGCAGAGGGACATTAGCTCCCTCTGCATTTTTTATCGCATCTGCCATGAGGAGTGTTCCGAAGAATTGTATGGAACAATTCCTGCCGCCGAGTTCCGTATAAAAAACATACCCTTGTATTACTCATCTAATAGGGCATACTCTATACTAGCTTTTGCCCTCGATTAAGCCTTTTTTTTAGGAAATATTTCGTCTCGACCAAGTGATCGAAAATCCGTACCCGTTAACCTTAGGCTATTGTCGCGTAATTAATAAAGTTGTATCTAATTATTTTAAGTACACTAATTTTATTATTATAATGAAGTACTAACGTCTTTATAATTTTTTGGCGTGGTAGTAGCGAAAGTGGAAAGTGTCGGAGGTACTATAAATATTTTGTAATAAGATTGTTAAGCGATAGCAAAGACGGAATAGCTGATAAACGAGCCGCCATCGAACCGATTAGCTTATTCAAAATAATTGGCCGTACAGTATCATTTGCACGCGATTACACAAGCCAGGAACTAACTTAAAATACAGTAAATTAAAATAAACAGACCTTATTAAAGACAGTGGGGAAGGCCTATCTCTAGTGGGCAGATAAAGGCTGATGATATATTATTGAACATAGGACGTAACATTGTAACACCAATGTATTAGATAAAAAATAAGATAATTTGTTCAATGCATAGTAGGATACTAGGGACTAAAAGGCGACATTATACCATCAAGTTTTTGCTAGCAAAAGAAGTAAGTTTATAGAAGCGACTAAGAAAAATATTTTTTACTGATCACGTCTGAATCTATTTTTATAAATGTTAATTTATTCACAAGTCAATTTCTAATCGGTAAATTTAATACTAAATGATTTATGAAAGGAACGAAAATTTAATAATTCTCCGTTTTTAATATAATTATTTTTTTTACCCTGATAAGATTTTAATCGTTTATAATCACGTTATTTTAATAAAGTAAAAATAGTTTTACCTTTTTTTAAATTAGGCATTGATATCAATTTACTCAAAACAACTACAAAACACGAACTACGAGCTACGTTTCTATTTATTCATCAACATTTATAATATTTATATATAATATTTTATAATATAGAATAATATTTTAGTATAACAAGGACAAGATAGACCGGCGATCTAGTCAAGTTTGCGGTAGTATCCAGGATGAGGGCGGCTGAGGACCGATCCTCGTGGCGATCTTTGGTGGAGGACTACGCCTAGCAGTGAGCGAGATGAGCCTGATATGATGATGATATAGCAACAAAGACCACAACAAGACATAGGACCTAGTCGTATTGGTTCGTTAAATTTTCAATACCTTTTTTTTTTAATTATAAGAATACTGCTGTATTTACAAAGTAGGTGCAATAACCGGTATACAGAAAGCCATTAAACAGTCTTTACGATTAAATTACTTTCGGCTTACTAATTAATTATTTGGCTACTTTTCTATTAGTCGTCCTCCACTGTCCTGAACATGTCAATATCCTTTGTATTACCATTCGTCCAATGCCCGTTTAGAAATTCGTTGCTTTTGTAAAAAAAAAAGAAATATTTATTTTGAAATCTGTATTTTATGTTTACATTTTTGATGCATTATTTTAGTTTTCAATGGCGCTATTGTACTATCAATATTTTAGGCAAATGTACGAGCTTTGATGATAAAGACCTTTTTTTTTAACATCTCGATACGTACTAGATGGTACAAACATTTACACGTCATAACATAACTTGTTTAAACTATTAAACTATTACTTATTTGTCATATTTTAAACGACGATAGATGGCGACGTTAAGTAACATCCGACATCCTAATTTAAAAATTGCGACCAAATTTCTATTGCGAAATATTTCTCGAATTTATGTCTTGAAGTTACGAAGCGATGTTAAATTGCTTCAATTAAACTATTAGGTTAATCCGTCTATTAGAGTTGCCATCTTATCGCCATTTACCACTTAAAACAAAATTTAAAACCTTAGGAATCACTACTGATAATTGTAGAATAAAGTCCTTTAAAGAATTATCTGCATTTACCCTTTTTTTTTAATTAGCAAAGGCCAATCGTAGATTAACGTGCCTATAAAAAGTGTACACATTTTTTGCCACGGTTACCATGCAGAATCTTAGCAAGTCCCAGCGT
>JAODUI010000012.1:7660219-7672929 GCA_027563995.1 Papilio gigon
GCGATGGAAAACACCGTGATATCTCTGCGAAGACATTCAAAGATATGTGTGCAATCAACCGCCCCGCACTGGGCCAGCGTGTTTGACTATGACCTAATCACCTCTCATAATAGGGTAGGTTCCGAGCTTTCCGGTGGATACGCATGTTGAGCTGATTATGATATTTTATTAACAGTTAAAGAATCTTTTAACAAACAAAAGTTTCCATTATAAATTGAAGCCTTTATCTGTCCGGAAATAATTATAAAATGATCATTATTATCTATATTATTGTTTTATAATGGTTGCTTTAACAATTCCTGGCTCCTTAGTTACGGCGATAAGCGACCACTTGATGTAATTAAATTGGTCCCCTTTATTGAAGGGTCACCTTCATTACAACTGTCAATTACTGACACATTAGCTTGGCGAGTGAACTATCGTAAATGTTTCTATCGTTAAAAGAAAAGACATTACGAACTTAACACTTCTTGGCATGTCTGAACCACATTTATCGTCAACTAATGCAAATCTATTTAAATTATATCTACATTTGTATTAATGTAAATTTCAAGAATCTTTTTTTTTTAAACTAATTTCGAGGGCATATCGGTATATATAGGTAATCATTTGCTTTGTGAAAACAAAAATTAGAAATTAAGAGTGAAATATGGTAGTCATTTGTTTATGTCGACGTGCTTGTTACTACTCTGTGCCTTGAAGGCATTGTGTGTGATTTTAATTTGGCTGCGTGCCAAACGCTTCGATGGAAACTCATCTCAGTTTTCACTTTCCGCAGTAGAATATAGGCGAGTTTTGTAAAAAAAAAACTTTGAGATGAAATTACTAGATGTACTTTTTCAAATCGTTTCTTACGTAAACAAACATAACAATGTTGTGAAAGATATTACCCAACATTAACAAAGATATCAATATGATTGAGGAATCACTTCCTTCCGTTAAATGTGTCAAAGTGTTCGAGAAACACGTTACGGTTCGCCGATTTAATTAACCGACAAAATTCGTAAAACGAACCTTTGTCGTTGCGCCCGCAGCCGACCGCTGCCGTCCAAACGGTACCCGACATCGTCGTTTTCCGATTTCTAACTACCACATTAACATATGTCGGCCGGCCTTTCACATCGCATTGGATAACTCACGCGAATTTATAGACACACTGATCCAAACATGTCTCTCATCTTCCAATTTGACATACGAATCAACGCTCTAATGCTCTACCATTTAAAGTCTGTTATCCTATAAATTATATCTTTATATCGATAGCACTCAAAACCAAAACAACGTGCCACTCAGCATTTACCGACTTTATTCGGAGTTAACTGTTAAAATATATTGAATTCGCAGTAATACTTTGTTAGGAATTGGCTTTGAATATATTTTATTTTTAAATACTCATTGATAGAGCCGTTAAACATTTCCTCTTAACAATATACTAAACATATGAACATTATCCGTACTTCGTTTTGTTAGACTTTTAGAGCAGTGGTTACGTGAATTAGGAATAAATTGCAATCTAGCTTAAGGTCTAGCATTTATCACAAAAACAATGTTACAACCGATTGATTTACTTTTTACTCATTACAAAGAAAGACCTTTTTTTTACTCGGCCAAATGCGTACGCATATCTTACTCTGCAGATGGGGCGAAGAGTCGGATTGCACCGACTAAAACTCCATGGTGGTCACTACCGACGCTAACAAGAGGCGACGGGATATCCGGTCGGAACACAACCATCGACAAAGAATAGCATTGATCAATACGCTTTCTTAGATCTATAATAAATTTTCGCTACGGTGACTACAAAAATTGTCTCAATCAATTGTTTTACAATTTAAGCACGTTCTTTCAGATTCTCCTAGAAGCAACAATGTATGACATTACCTGTAACTGATAGTACACATTGAAGATGGTTCTTGAGTGAGTCCTTAAGAACGCCATGTACTGATTATTTTATTTCCGTGAATTAATACAGGACAGAAATAGTTTCGATTAGCATGAATTACGTAATTATTAACATTTTAATTTTAAAAAAAGTTGCATCGGAAACAAAAGTAATTATAATATTTGGACAGACACCCACGCGGTTAGAATGACTTAACAAAGCTTCAATATACTTTAATAATAAATATAGGTGAACAATCATTTTTATTTATATACTTATGGAATAAATCGTTAGTCTATGTCCTAAGAGTGAGCAATGTAAAAGCCAGGCTTTTTCGATTCGAGTATCAAACTCATGACCTATAGTTTCCAAATCCACCGACCACAATCAGTACGGGACAAAACTGCCGGTCATAAGGAAAGCACGCCATAACTATTTCGATAACTGCCCATGTTTTCCTTAATCAGTTCACGTTGGCCACGCTAACGACGCGTTCATTTTCATGATTTAAAGTGATTTTTGTTATTTAAATTAATAGTTAGCTTTGGTAAATTAAGCCAAAATATTAAACTTTATAAAATCTACTGAGTCGACTCCTTGTGTGATAAGGACAGGAAGGTGATGAGTTAAGGTGACAAAGTGTAGTGTGTACTGTGTTTATGATAAATAGCCAATCAAGTTTGTGTTGTGCGGCCGTATTGTGCAAAGTACTTACATACTAGTATGGTTGTTTATTGGTCAAAATTAGACCAAAAATCTTATTTTTAATCATAACTGTCTCTCGCGTTAACTCGTTTGCGTGATTACCTAAAAGGGGTTGAGTTTTCGCTTTAGTATTTTATAAATATTGAAGGTTATACGTTTTTTTTCTAGTATACCAGGTGTTTTAATTGTCTTTATTAGGTAAAATGTAGGTAAGTAGGTTATGATTAAAATTTGTAGTTTCAATAATACATAAACTTTTTTTTTTAATCCTTTTTACATCATCAAATAATAATAACTAGGGAAATAAACCTGAGATTACTTCTCATGTCTCCCGTTCGTAATAATTCGAAACTTCCACCCTTACTACGTCTTAAAATGAAATTATATTTAGTTGAATCGGAATATTACATAAATAAATTCAATTGTACTATATGAACCGCTTATCGCATGCTTAGTGGTAAACTGATATAATTCAAAATTGGTCAAAATTGAGTTAGGATCAGATTCAGGTTTCTTTCAGCCCTTTCTATAACTTGCCGTTGAAATTAAGATGTGATTTAAAAAATTATAGCTCCAGGAATAAATCCAAGTCGGAGGCCAAGACCCACTTCGGGTCGCTGCGCCAGCGGAGTAAGTAAGGAATAAATCGGTCTTTTCACATTTTTTTTCTGTTTTTTTTTAATAGGAAAAAAAATGTTTTAGAGTTCTTTTTTTCAACGAGATCTCATGAATAACAGTAGATTAACAATACAATAATTCATGAATCATTCACGAATAACTTTTGATTTTACCAGTTAAACTGTTAGACGAGTCCGAGCCGAGTCAAAGCTTCTTTTGCGATTTCCGAACAATCGTCTTTTACGAGTTAAGTCAGTGTTCCACTGAGCATGCGATATGTATGATAAAGTATAATTAGATTAATTTGGATTCGACCTTCAATGTGGGCATCCGCCGAGCATCGCGAACAAAGAGCTATTTAGTATCACGCGGCGCTAACCGACTGTTTGTTCTTCAAACATTAACCGTCGTTAGTAACCAATGTTCTCACTACTCTATTAGTTAAACAATACTCTTCTCATTTCCCACGTCATCAAGTCTGGTGTAGTTTTACAAAATAAACCTTATCGGTATAATTTTTACCTATATAAAAAATACCTTATACATAATTGTTAGATTACTGCTATTAGTTAAGGGTCACCGTAGCTGTTCTAAGAGAGTATAATGCCCCAGAAACGGCAAAGTTTCTGGCGCTTCTTAAGAGATGGCGCTGTAACTTGACATTGTTTTATTGGAACGCAGTATTTACGTTTTTGATGTTTCATTGTGATGTGTAGAAATCGTTGGTGGTGTTTGAACAAGCTTTGTAGACAAACACCTAATATTTGTTATATCGTTCACAGACAGCTATCGTAATATAGTGCGTTTAAGTAATTAACAAATGAAAATTATAAGAATTTGAATGTTTTAATCAACATTCACTAACCTAGAATTGTTTTTAATAAATGCACAGAGTAAATTGTTAAAAATGGCCTCTTATATGAAGGTCTTAACATCCTGCTCTAAATATGGTCAGGTTTTAATTCGAGAACAAATTTTACGCAAGATATTGGCTGAAACAGACTGCATATAAATAATATATTATTCATATTTACCAAAAAATATAGTACTCTCACTTTTACCAGAGCCTGATCTTTGGCGCCATTAAAAAAAACACGATGTTCTTGTTTTTTTTTAATCTCGTCTCGAAGTTGGTATCGAAAACTAATGGATTTCATTCCATGGCCTTTTAAACGGAGATTTCAACATAAGTGATTATATCGTTTGGTTTTCATTTGGTCAATACAGAGGAAAAACTAAAATAAATTAATTAAACAGAACGACAAATAAGTGACATTGCTATGCATCCTGGGGGTCATAATTATCGTTTGTAGTTTGCTATTTTCTATATGATATAACACAGGGGTGGTCAACTGGTCGGTCGCTAGTAATCGAAATAACGTAACTGAAGATCCTCAAACAAAGTACACACTATTATAAATAAGTGGGTCACTAAATATAATTATTAGTTTTATATTTTCCTTTTTATAAATTGGCCATATCGGAAATGACTAGTAGTGACGTCACAAATCATTCCACAAACTTTAGCAGACAGGGAGAGTTAATATTGATTTATGACACGTTTGCATGTTCGTCCCCCTGTACAATAAACAAACTCGAAAATCTTGCTTGACCACGAACCATCTGCAGGAGAACTCGTTCTAAACATGTGGTCTGTGGTCACTCCGGTCTTTACGTTTTCCATTGAAATAAATATTATTAATAAACAACTTGCTATTCTCAGTAAAATATAATTTCTTTTAGAAATTGTCATAAAGGAAATTTTTGCAGTGATGTAAATTTATTTATCATTGAAACGTATAATTTTTTTTTTGTAAAATTGATTAAAAAAAAGTCCAGCTAAAAATTAAAAAAAAAACACTTACGATTATTCAAAATATTTTTTCTAGTTTTAATTATAGCTGTTAGTGCACGCTAATGAAAATTACGGGAATTCCATAATTTTCATTATAATAGTCGGCATAGCGGAGTATGCTTCGTGCATTCTGAACGTAGAATTTTAAATAACCGTGACCTTTAACAAAGCATTGAAACTACGGAGAATGCGGCCAACCTAGATGACGATTAATATTATACAATGTAGAATACATAACGTCTTATGTTATTAAATTATTTAAACAATGTACTCGTGATTTGATTAAAAGATGATTCCATATTTAACATCTTAAATGAACGCTTGAACACATCTGATTTCATCAACGATATGTTCGACAGTAATGCTTCAAGTGAAATGCTTTAAATAAGTTTTGCGGTGTTAAAAAAACAATTGTTTTATGATAAATGAATTCTGTCAGCTGTATCGTCTGATCCCCCTCCGATGTGTCATGAGCGAGGACGTTGGTGCCATCACGTTGCGGGACCTATATCATGAGTCATCATCAATTTTTATCATTACAATGACTCGTCTGTCAGTCGTGATACTAAACTATAAATATAAATACATCCTTTATTTCCTCGAAGAAGATATTGAATAATTGCAGTCCAATTCAGTTCGCTTTCGATTTTATAGTGACCAAGTCATCGTTTTGCTGTATAAACTAGATATAAAAGTACTGTTAAAGGAAATGACGCTGTTTCAACCGTAAAATTCAAACCACAATTAGAATTTGCTTTACCAATAGTTTAAATTTCTTTACCACAAATATAAAGTAGAAAGTATTAAGAGTTGTTTATGACAAAGAGTCAGAGACTGAAAAACATTTATGGAGGATCTGTGTTAAATTTTAAATGGCTTTTAAATCTCTTAAGGTTTACAAAAGAATTATGAAAGCTCATAAATTAGTGAGAGTGAACGTGCCAGGTGAGGGAGGAAATTACTGGAGTGGAGGCCACGGTTGGGAACCAGGAGTGTGGGTCGTCCTCCCTCCAGGTGGGCCGACGACTTAGTGCGGACGGCAGGAAGTCGTTGGATGCGGAAGGCGGAGGACCGCATACTGAGCAAGGCATTGGGAAAGGCCTGTGTCCAACAGTGGGCAGACAAGGGCTGTTGATGATGATGATGATGATGATGATCAACGTAAATATGCATTTTCTATATAGTAATAAGATCTGATAACTCATTTGATCCGCTCTAGTTTTTGCAAGATCTCAATTTATGTAAAGAAAATTAAAATGACTAACGACTCGGTTATCGGCGTCTTCATGTAATGGTTACGTTCATTAATCATGACTCCATGCGACACTCGTTCTCTGTGTAACTATAAGGCCTATTTTCACTTTTTAATAGAAATACTGTTTTTTTTAGACTTGCGTGGGAAAAAAAATCTACATCTAAGTGTACGAGAGACCTTAGTAATAAAAAAAAACTAAAGGTAGATCTTTAAACTAAAATGTAATAAAGTACACTAAAACATTTACATGGTCAAAAATTATATTTCATCAAAACTTTAATGTGAAAATACAAACACTTAAGTTCATTTGAAAGTAACATGACTCCTTGAGAAGCGTCACTGAGTTGCGTTTATCGCAAACTACGCTACGACGAAATCGGATCTTGTTATGTTTGGAGCGTTGCAATTCTTGGAATTCACACCGATTTTACATTCTGCATCAGCGGTAAGACCTAATTTATATTAAGTGCAAATACCTTCCATTGAATTATGTTAATGTATTCAGTTAAGTTATGGGAATTCGTTTGTACTTAGGATTTATTAATATAATATTTAGCAAAACAGATATTTCTAATGAAGCGTGTATTATCAAGCATGTCAGGCATAGCGATCGTGTCAGATAAATTACAACATGTTGGTCCATATTTTGTCGTCAAACCAAGACTAATCATCATGTTAAATTTGATTTGAATTGCCTCGTTAACCTCTACCAGTACGTAACAAGATTACTTCACTCATAACGAATAGCTACAATCCTTGTCTATTCGGAGATTCCTTAACTTGGTAACATTTTATTATCGAGCTTTCTAATAAACTTGACGTTGGTATAAAAGGCGGTCGTATTCTCAGTGCATCTGACAGGCCCTCGGTTCAATTTACTACGTGAGCCACCTCCTGATGCCTTGGCGCTATTAAGGTCTGTCGGGTCGGGCACTAATTTCATTTATGGTCATTTAGCACAGCTTGGTACATGACCATCCGCGCACTCTGTCGACAAGAAATGCTACTAGGTCAATAAATACTTCGTGCTACACAAGTGAACTGGTATTTTGTTCAGGTATATGATAGAATTTTAAATATATAAGAAAAGTCTGTTATAAACGTTACAACAAATAAACGTAAATAATTTCATGGCTGAATTAAAAAACAAATGACAGAAGTCATTGACTTGCGGTTGGAAAAAACACTAATAACTATTATTTAACTAGTAGTTTTAGTTCTAGAAGGTAGAACGATATAAGATTAATTTAAATAGGTTTTCAAAAATATGTGCCTCTGTCTCGGTGTCCCCCCTCCCTCTGCTCTGTCGATATCTGCAAAGGCGTACGTCCATTGGTAGTGTTCACTTCAATGTTTTGGCGAATGTATGTTACCGGTTGCTGGCACCTTATACCATAAAAACAACAAATTTAGTCAGTAATTGACTTTCTCTACAATATTGCTCGTAATGACTAGGTCTAACAGTAACATATCATTACGTTCTGTAATACACATACGGAGAAAGAGAAACTGAGAAAATTATTGATGCATAAATGGGCGGCTCTGTTGTTGAGGAAGTCTGGCGCTTACCTACGCATCGACCGCGTAAATGTGATAATTATATTTCAAGGACTGGTTGACAATAAATCTAAGTAAGACTTAAACTATTAAAACTTTCGTGATACATTTCACTATACTACTACTAGTCTAGTCGGTACTGACACCGAGTTGAACGTGAGTTAAGCCGTTTATAAGTACTAAGTAAGACTTGTTAAAATTTCTTTCGTAATTCTAAAATATTTATGGTAATATTTTAAAAGTGTATCTACCAACATGTTAGTTGCAAAAGATTTCGTAGCGGTATTTGTTACCGATTTATAAACTAACCTAACCTAAAAAACTTAGTAGTCGATTGTAAATATGACAGTTGTAATCTATCACACATACGTAATTATTCTCAATTTAACTTACATTATGAGAAGCCAGTTATCAATTATGAGAAAGTACAATATTATGTCGCGACGGCCGGGATCGTAGGTCAGGCTATCTCGATGCATTCTCTCCACAAAGATATCACATGATGTAACACTTCCGTCGGAAAGGAACATATATTTAGTCATGTACAGTGAAAAAATGCTTTAATGTATAACGATGAAAGATATCTGATAGTAGGAGTGAACAATGTCGGCTTATAGACGATCGTGTTTTGATAGTCTTGTTCATTTGAGTAACGAGTAAGAGATTTGTAATATGTTCCCACGCTTCAATCTTATCTTGCATTACGACACTCGTTATTATGGATGCGATAAACAATTAGTTTTTATTATATAATCCATACAATCCTGCTACGTTCTAAGCTAAAGTAAAACTAGATTGTCTTGACAAGGATGAATGCTACCGTACGATTTCCATTTCGTTTCTGAAGGTCGTTGTGAATGTTTCCACGGCGACGAGTTTCCGAATTTCTACAGCGGCGTGCCACATCACGTGTCATTTTGGACAATACTGGTTTTTCAGATTAATTAGGGTTGCCAGATACTTTAGAAAATTTACCAGAAATTGTCGTAGTGTTCTTATCTTCGAGATTAACGTACCGTTATTACTATAGTTTTGTTTATTTTTGAAAATAAATATAATGTTTCCAGTAAAATAAAAGTCCGTATTAAAAAAAATAATGAAATCTTAAATATCTTTATATATGAAAATATTTGTATTGAAGTTTAGTAATACGCTGTTCGGCTAAAGGTTGAAGGTTCGCCACCAATCGTTAAATTTCCTTTGGTGAAAATGAATTAACATTTGTACGGCTAGTGTACGATGAAGATAAAGGTCTGTATTTTCCCAGAAGAGAAAGCTTATGGTAAATTGTACGAGACAATTATATAAGCTGCATAACCTTAAAGTTAAGTAAGTTTATTTAATCCAAAATTTTATTTGGGTTAGCGCACGTTAATTTACGCTATCAAAATTATTAAATAATGTTTTAATTATTATTTTGACAACCCTAACGATGCGTGATCGCGGTCCGCGTAAATTCGTCTCGAAACGGTACAGAGATTGCGACCATCCGGGTCAACGCAATTAATTCCACGGACGGCCCCATCTCTCCGCGATGCCGCTATAAACACACTTCGCTCGCCGATACAAAAACTTCTGCCTTTATAATCATAAACGATAATAGTAGACCTCCATAACGTAGTACGTAGAGTACTGTTGTTAACTTGTGGGTCATGGGGTTCGGTATTAATAATGTAATCTTTAGGGATGAATATTTCAATTACAAAATCTCATTTAGTGTATAACTTGTGTATTCCAATTCGTAATATCTAATTAAATGGAACGGATATATGTTTAAAGTACAATGTTTAGTATAATAAATGAATTGCGACGTAATGTAGCAAAACCTTGCAGTCTGCGCCGGATGCTCCATTTTGTTAAAGTCGTTATCTCGCGTTCCAAATTCAACAGAATGCTGCATTTGTTTTTATACATTAATTACAACACTAATATTACCAAACAAATAAATGTACCAATATATTTTTAATGTAAAATAAAAGACTAAAAATTTCCTTGTAAATTTAAATCAATTATGAAACGCAATCAGAAGTTATTTTTGTAAATACAATATGCTAAATAACCTTGGATTCGCTATTTCCCGCTCTGGTTTCAATCAAGAGATACCTAGACCGCTAATTAGTCATATTATCGCTTGAATGTTGTCGGAAGACATACTTTGGCCTATCCAGCGAGCTACTAGCTATATTCTGAGTTGTTATTAATTAGTTCACAAACAAACTTATCGTAAATAGACAATAAACTGAGTAGTTGAAAAAGTACAGTGGTTAATTCCGATCGTCTTATCAATACAAAAGTGCAATGAACTGTCTAATGACGAATACCAAACCTAAACTACCGAGTGCTAGAATGACGTCAACAGTCTCAAAAGCGGACAGTGAAAGTGATGAGCAAAGGAATGCGAACAAACAAGATACGTCTCCATATACAAGAAGAAACAAAGCTCAAACAATAACCAAGAGGATACCCAGTTACCACATGGGCTGGGTTCAAGTCTTGGAGGAATTGGCGTGGAAGAACAACGTAAGTCATACAACGTCACAACTATTAGATTACTATATTAAAACCTTAACTCTTATATAAACTTTCTTTGAACTTTAACTGTCTAAAAGACTATCGATGGTCCTACGTCCTTTTGCACTCTAGCGAAGTCTAGTTAGGTTCCTGTATTATAGTAATTATCTATGGATTTCTTTTCAACGACAGTATTTGCAATCTACTTTGACAATTGCCCGGCATATAACAATTGCACTAAAAATCTGACAAACATTATCATGTACCCTGTAAAAATGTATTATATTTATATTTAAACATCTTATACACAGATTGAAGGAACGATCATGTTTTAAGATGCATAATAAATTACACAATTAACCTAAATATGTAACATTAGCAACTATTTTTACTTTCCCAGCACCCACGCCTTCGTCTAACATTACGTAAATAAACAAAATGTATCGATAGTCTAAAATAAATTAACTGAGTCATGGATAAGGGAAGCAATATTCTTTGTTCATACTCCAAACGTGCTTTTAAAACAGCGTGTCACAAATTATAACTCATGTGTCTTGCGCTTCGGTTCTAAATTTCTCTTACGAACTAAGTTTACGCAAGGACCACTTTGTCCATACACACATATGGATGGTCCCAATTGACTAGAAAATATTGTTTCTATAATATACGGCTTTTATCATATTGCATGCGGTGATCGGCCGGAAAATAAAGATGCCAAGAGTTCGTATGTCAGAATTTAAAAAAAAATTATGAATGATAATAAAACCGAAACAATTGAATGATGCCAACACTTCTTTGCCCTGTCTAATCTTTAATTTTTTTTTTCGTATTTTGACATTTACAGATTCATACTATGTTTTGTGTTGTCACATTGACACATTTTCGTCGTGTTTGACATTTATACCAAAGAAATTGATGGAAGGACCTAATATGTAACAATTACGAAATCGTTAAAACAGAATGTTTTTTTATTCTCACAACAGATAATTATTTCGTAACCTAATGATGCTATAATTTTCTCATGGGTATTAATGATAGTGTCAAATCGACCCGCTTTCCTGCCTGTCCACACGAATAAATTAAAAAGTAATAGCCCTTCGCGTTAAAATAAATCGTTGTTACGCAAACAAAACAAATGACGCACTGTGACATCGAATTGTTGATTAGTGCAAACATGTATTTATTGGAAAAAATATAAATTTTACAATCATTAAGCAATACAATACAATAGAAGTTGACACATGAGTTTTGTAATGTGCTTGCGGTAATGTTGATACTTATAAACAATTTAAGTAATACTAAACAAATTAATAAATTTTAAGGAGAGATAATTGTGTATTGCCTGTGTCAACGTGGAATTAAAAAAATAAAACAGTATTTCTTGGAATGTTTTGACGTTTGGGAGATACATGATAAACATCTATCCATCCAAACTTTTGCATTTATAATATGATTAAATAGTAAAAAAAGATATTTGGTAAGATTAGGCGTTATTACATAGAGCACTTTATTTTTTAAATAGCAAGAATATTAAAAAAAAAAACGTGCATAGTACACCTAAATGTAGAATTAAAAGAAATATTTTAATCTGTGTCAATGTTGACAATCTCACACTTGCACTATCTTTTTATGCAATTGTTTTTTTTTATTATTTTTAATGCTGGCCACCAACACTAGTTTTAAAAAAAACCATCGAGGGGAAAATTTCAAAAACTTATGCAAGCATTCTGTGGGCATGGCGACCGAACAGATAATTTGAATAACGATGTTCCACATTATAATTTTGGGGGCATTTGAGAAATTTACCTTTCGTCTTGTCATGGTTCTTCCGGTTATATTATCTTCACATACTTGTCTATTTATATCTGGTTTTAATTTTTTATAATTAAAAAAATATATATTAAAATCACTCACAATCAAACCCTACAAATGATTAAGTACTCTTAATTCGATTACATATCAATATTGTCATTAACATCATTTTGTGAATAAAAACTTTTACCACAAATATCTCTTCTCATTACCCCTTATTAACTTTTTCCTCTATAAAACATCGCTCAAAGGTCAAAATACTTCCACATGAAACATTACAATTTTATTTACGTCTTTCTCCAACTCGATTAACCGTAGCATGATAATCAAAATCCCGTAACCAGTATAACCTTGCCCATAAAACCCATAAAACCTGAGGCCTCTAACGGTCATAACGGGAGTCCCGTCCCGGTTTTCATCTCAGTTACGCAACTGTTGTTCCTGTTTTTACTTCGAGGTCACTTGTCTTATTGCCTCTTATTTCACAGACGTAAGCTACGTTCCTTTGTTTACAT
>JAODUI010000012.1:7673029-7683842 GCA_027563995.1 Papilio gigon
AGTTACCCGTTATTGGGAATTCTTTTTCTTTTGTATTGTTAATTCGTCGTCGTTCTCAAGAACTAAATAATTAATCTCTTTACGAATAATCGAACTAATTACACCTTCCACTTTCTACTAAAATATCCAAGAAGTTTTTTTAGGTATTTTCCAATAAACATGATTTCATCTTCTTGGTCGCTACAGTCTTTCCTTACTGGTCATGGTCATCAAAGCCTTGCAACTCACTTAGTTAAACTATAGTTGAATACAAGCGCCAATTGCATATGGTTATGGGTACGGACTGCCGATCTAGTGGTCGTGTGTTCGAATCCCGCCGTTCGACTATTGTCGTGGACCATATTCTTACACAATCTTTTTCAAGCTTACCAGGCATGGTCAAAAGAAATATTAGTAATTCAACAAAAATCTACTAATATTTTACTATAAAAAAATGGAATAGAGAAATTATAACAGACCTATCCAAACATATTGCATAACACTGTAATCGCGGATTTACAAAAATAGATTTTTGTCTCATAAATTTAAACACAGGAATTTTCCAAAATAAATACGTACACAATAAATGACATGGTCAGTCAGTGAAATGTATAAGTATAATTTCTCATTTCAATTGAATTTATTACATCAATTAAAAAGTATGTTTGAAATTTTAAGTATTAGTATCTAAGATAACATTATAGGTAAGTTTTAAACTTAGGGAATATATTAAAATCCCTGCCTCTCGACGTAGTTCTAGTGCAGCTGTTTACTTTCACTTTTTTAACCGTACAAAAAATATCTTTCCTGTTTTGGCGAAGCGCTTCCGTCTGGTTTTTTTTTTAACTCGCTTAAACCCTTTTTGTGAATACATTTTGTCTCGGAATTGTTAAAAATAGTTCACACTATATTTTAATAACTACATTCTTTACGTTTAAACGATTAATAAATAAATTCGTCTCCCAATACTAAATTACTGTACATCTTTTCAAATAACTTGACGGCTCGATGTCATCTGCGCGCTCCACAGTGTCCTTTATCCGCATCCTTTACACCCCGCTCTAATTTACATTGTGTTCTGTTCAGCCGTTCGTATTATATTCCGAGCCGTCAATATACTTGAAAACCTCAATACTAGGGTAGTAGATAAATTAACAAGTCTAAAGGTTTTTGTTTGAATCAACTTGGTATAAAGACTAGCACTCAACACAGCGGTACTAGAGATCGGTATGTTTTAACACGTACCAGTACTAGAAAGTCGTAGCTTTCAAAACCCTTTCAACTTTAACCCTCTAGTTCTTACTATACCTGTTTGAGTACCAAAACAAAACGCTTCGCAGAATGTTTTTGCTATTTTTGTAAGCGCTATTAAAATTTCACAACCAATTTCAACTCACTATTTGAGTTTTCGTAATGACTTGACATAACCCACATTATTCAAATATTTTTGTTTAATGTTAATTTTTATCACGTAACGTGTGCCATGAATAAACTGCCGCAAAATGCCATAACCTGATTAGAAGCCTACATTACGAAAAGTGTTATAAAACACCTCTTGAAGAGATGCAACTCTTAACACGACTTACGTCTAAATACTATTTGAAAATTTCTCCTGCTTTTATTTTTTTTTAAACTACGTTTATTTCTTGCCAGTACGTCTACAAACGCACATAGATACTTAATTAGTCATTGCCAAAATTACTGGCCGGTCATAATTGAGATAACAAAGAGTTTGGTTCTATAGTTGAGGCGCTAATATAATCAAATATTTCAAGTGCATCCCAATATCTGCGAGGGTCATTGATTAATTTATCACATTTGTTATAATTATAACAAAATGTCCCCCGTTGTTCGAAATTCAATTGGTACTATAATATTATTTCTTTTCTTTTTTTTATTAAAAATGTCACGTTCATCCGTTCCTGTATGAAAAAGTTTTTGTGTATCAATATACGAACTTGCATACTGTGGAAGGCATTGGGAAAGGCCTATGTCCAGCAGTGGGCAGGCAGGGGCTGTTGATGATGATGATGATACGAACTTACAATTACGATTAAATTTACATTGTTTACTTTAGACATGTAAAGTCGTAATCTTCATTAATCCTACGAAGGATGGCTTCATATGGAATGTAAATGAGCTAGTTAATCCTATAATTCTTGATCGGATAAGCATTTACTGTTGCTTTATATTTTTGACGTTTTATTTTAATTACATTTTATTAAAAGAAAAGTGTGTGTCATTAGATTTCCAATACTACGATTACGATTACTATTAATTCTATAATTTTCAAACGTTATTTAAAACTTCATTTATTTCCCCTTTCTCGTGAACGTAAAGATAACAACAAGATCGTAACAAAAAGATCGAATCTTCGCAGCTAGCACGTGCTTCGACGCATGTCCGCCGGGTACTCCAAACAATGGAGCGCACAGATGTTTCTAAGAAAATATACAAAAAATGTTTGAGAAAAGGCCTTTAACATGAACAGATCGATGCCATTGAATTTAAACATGAACCTAGTCTAACTACGAAGCTCAGCAGGTGTGCTCTACTACTACAGACGTATACAACACGCACATACACAACGAGGACTGTTACACACACTCGCCCTTTACTATACAAATGCAATACAAAACGAATGTTGCTCTACTTACAAATTCGCAATTCACATCGATGTTGTCAAATTTTGATAAAGTTGTAACGAATTTTAACTTCTAACTAGCATCTAGAGAACCTAAAAACAAAATAATGTATTTTATAAAAAAAAAAAAACAAAATTAAACTCGACTTGTGTGACGGTACAAGACAAGTTTATTTACAAATAAGGCATGTAATTATTTGTTTTAATGATTACATTATTATTATACCAAATTGTAAAAAAAAAATTAACATGATAGGAAATATAGGAACGAATTGGGGTAACCAAGATCTGCATTAATCGCTTATTTTCATATGGTGATAAATGGTGACAAAACAACATTTAATATTTTGTTGAAACTTATAATTTATTACGCATCGTTAGAAAGACAACCCTTCAAATGTGTTTGCACTACAAAGTAGAGCATTGCTCATACCAGTTTCAAAGTGAAGGCAACCACTTTTTTTTTTTACTTAGTCAACGTATTCCCGCGTCCCCTCGCATCCCGAGTGAGCTGCGCCGTCAGTTCCTTAGTCTTGCTCGTTTTTGACGGAGCACATTTACTGTGATTTCCTATCATTCATTAATCCGACAGTTAATTTAAAAATGTTCTGATACCGGTGATTAATTGTTGACAAGGTTTTCTTTATAGAAATGGATGCGATAAATATTATGCTAAAAACTGGATATAAAATGGTGAAGGATTTTACAGAACAACACAAAACTGTGAGTATTTAAGTATTTGGTGTGAATAAACTAAAACTGTTTGTGGTCATATACTGAAGTCCTTATCAATACGTGCGTTGGTAAAAGCTTTTATATATTGTGTCACTGATTATGTTAATTAATTGTATATTAAATTTAATAATACAATTATCAATTATAGAAACTCTAACTTTGGCTTGACTTTGTTCGTTTGGAATTAAAAAAAAACTTAATAACTTAACAAACTTTAAGTTCAGCGTTCTACATCTGTACAAAATTTCATCAATGGACCTGAATATCAGTCCCGGTACTTTCTAAACCATCCATCCGTCCAAATTTCGCATTTAAATAAGTAAGATATGTAAATGTCAACATATGAGAAGTTTTAGAATTTGAAAATTTAATAAATTTACATGTAAAATTTCATTTTCTAAAATACACGAAACTTTTTAGACAATGTCAGATATTTTTTTTTTAACATTTTAATATTACGTGATATATTTTTTGCTACGATAATGTTCATAGTATATGAAAACTTTTAATATTTATTTCTCAGTCCCAAACGAGATGAAGAAGCATAGAAAACGAGCACTTGATTATGATGACTTGTCAAAGCACATTAGTAACTTACATGTAAAACTGTTTTATAGTTTGATCTTATTAACGCGACCGAGCTTAGCGTGTTGGCAGCACATAAAAATAGTATCGTTTAACGGAACAATAACGGTAACAAAACACATGGGGGCAAAACTATGAGAGGGATAGAAAATTATATTTTATAGCAACACGAACGAGATTATTAATCTAAAAATGAATTTTCGTTGTAAAAAAATAGATATTATTGGTTCTCATTTAAAAAAAAATAGAAAAGAAACAATGCAAAATCAAGAAACTTAACTACTTGTCAAATTATTTGAAAGGTATTTTTGTACATTATACAAAAAAAAAAATAGTGAACAGATTTTCATTGAATGTATTGTCGTTCATGATTGACATTATCAGTTTAAAAGTAATAACTATTTACCAATTGGCATTGTTTTTCTCGTTCTAAAATTACATTTAGATACGAATGTACGATAACACTGTTTTCTCTTTTGAAATGTCATAAATAGCAACAACTTATCAGCTCTTCGTATTGAAAGAAAGTCGATTACCAAAAAAAAAACTATCTATCGATTTCACACACAATCATCCCATAAATCTGTAATAGTTTAAGTATAGCAGGCACAAATATTAATATCTCGAAGTCCCTTAGGAACGTTTAAACTAAACTTGAAAAGATATTTATGATTCGTAAATGTGAAGATGTATTGAGCAATGTAATGCTATTGTTCCAGATGGAAACGTCAGGCGGGTCAGAGAGCTCTGGCGGCGAGGACGCGGAGGCGCGGCGGTCGCGGCGCGGGCACGTGCTGGCCGAGTTGCTGCAAACAGAGAGGATCTACGTGCAAGAGCTCGGCTCCATACTCACTGTAAGTCACCTGATTAACTAAATCATCTGACTTCCATAAGAAGTCGCGGTAAATAATGTTCTATCAGCTATAAATGAACACCTTTTTAAATTATATTCTCGTGCTACCGATAGCTAGGACTTAAAATACGTTAATATGTGAAGTTCTTCATACTGGTTATCAACCCAAAATGGGAACTGTAGTTAAATTAATGTTGACATATTAATTCAAATATGTACAGGTTCTACGTATCTATTGTAAATGTAAGATTTATAATGACTTCCTCTTACTGTCAACGTAGATTATTAACGTTCCGTAGGGGCCCGTCTTCACGGCACGTAAAAACAACCGTTACGTTATACTTCATCGACTTCAATGTTGGAGATCACCAAAGAGTTTGCGCTCTGAAAACTTTATGTGCTGTTGTTTATAAGTAGTGCGTGCTTCACACGCGTAAATGTTGCGGGTGCGATGAATAATGACAAAGCGGGCTAGCACCGCATTGTCTGGTGCCGCGGCCGCGCCGCACGCTACCGCCGGTGCGACGCCTCCACCAGCGGAACGTTATGCACTTTATACATTCGCCGACCACCGCACGGCACGGTCCTTTGTTCGCCAGATACGAATAACAATGAAATATGGAAAATACGACCTTCATAAATCTTCCACGAACCTCAGCGTTGGCACCTCATATTCGTGGTACTACAAGAAAAATGACAACCCTTCCACGAGAAATAAACGCGGTCTGTTCCGAGCCGCATCGGCATCGACGCTGTTCAGTGACTACGCCAATCAGATGTCTCTATTCGAAAAGGAAAAATGTGCTAAAAACAAAAAGTGTAAGAAATCTGCGAGCGACGTTAACAAAAACAGCAGAGTAAAGTGTAAACAGAAAAATATCAAACCGGTAAAAACTGAACCATTTTTTGGAAACTTCTACTACGGGAAAACATTGCCCGGCTACGATTTCTTGCAAAAGAGCGAAGATAAAATTACTTATTTGCCGGATTCCGATATAATAACAGTCTCCGAGGCTACGGTGGAATCTTTAACAACTGCACCGACTATTATTGACATACCAGAAATCGTTAAAAATCCTATTTACGGATGTCCCGACTCTGACGTGCTTCTAGCAATACCTGATTCTTCCACCGAGTCGAGTGTATCCAAAGACTCTCAATTAAAATCTTCAAGTTGTACCGAACTAAGGAAAACGATGTGCGACAACAAGGAAACTGAGGATCTTCTGATGAAAATTCTAAATGATTATAAAAGGATAATGAGAGAATGGAACCATACAATCAAGGATCATTATTCAACTGTTTCTCATAAAAAAGGATCAATAATTTGCGGCAGAGTCAATACCGACAAGAACTTTCAAAGTTTAAATTCAACAATGACATGTAAACGCAAAAGAAGTTTAAAAGCTGCACATGATTCACATCACAGATATCCGTATACAATTGGAAACTGCCAGAGATACGTCAGCCACGACCGTAGAAGACAAAATGTTAGGAGGACGAGCACTTTCAACAATTGGACAAAATCTTTTAAAAATTTAAAAAGGAAGCTTATGAAAAACATTGATACGTCTTACGAATGTGAATGCTTAGAAAGTATTTACGCTGACTACGACCGGCGACTGCAAGAATGGTGTGACACAATTAGCCAATGCACGTCTTCTCTTAGCTCGGTAAACTGTGCTTTATTATGAAACATATTCAAGATATCTTTAAACAATGTAATCTATAATAAAAATACTGCGATCAATAAATTTTACGCATCGATACCAATGTAATTCTTATTTCAGGGTTATAAAGAAGAAATAGAGAAGCCGGAGAACCAACACGTCATACCTGCTGCGCTAGCAGGCCAGGCCAACGTGCTCTTCGGTAACCTTCACGAGTTGTTCACATTCCACCAGGACATCTTTCTCAAAGATCTGGAGAAATCAATATCAGCTACAGAATTGGTTGCTCTATGTTTTGTGGAAAAGGTAAGGAAACCTCATGTATATCTACAATTTGACACCACTTTGAAACGGTAGTTTAATTTTTGTGTGATTTGAAGTGTAACTTTCTTTGAAATTTATGTATATTCATATGGACATTGTACAAATATTAGCAATACAAATTCCTTAGTGTTGTAGCGTGAAAATGATTATGAAAATCAATGTCTGTAATTATAGCCAATCATGAATTTAATGACACTACAAGTGTAAATATCCATACATTATTACATACCGATTATCGTTTTCCAAGAAACAGTTGCGAACATGAGACGGATTGGCGTGAAACTAAATCATTCAACTTGGATGATTTGTATTGTAATCTTTAAATAAATTTAAGGAAGTAATGTGAATTAAAAAAAATAGTGCTTTTAGATGTGGCTTGTGATTTTATTAAAGAAATCGTTTGCTTTCTAAGGAGTTTGTTCTGTATTTGCAGAGGGAGACATTCTTCCGGCTGTACAGCTACTACTGCCAGAACATACCACGCTCAGAGCGGCTGCGCGAAGCACTGGTCGACACCCACCTCTTCCTGCAGGCGTGCCAGCAACGGCTCGGTCACAAGCTGCCGCTCGCAGCTTACCTTCTCAAACCCGTGCAGAGAATCACAAAGTATCAGTTGTTACTTAAGGTAAGCTGCAATTTTATTATTATACTTGTATGAATATGACGCTATATGGATGGAAGAGCGTAGACCGCAAGTCATGAAATGCAATGAGGTTTTGTCAGCAACTCCACCATAACAGACTATAAACAGCGAAATATTTACTGGTCTAAAAATTTAATACCTTTGATAAAGGTATTAACCAACAGTTACAAGTTTCGACTTTTGAACTTTCCAGGACCTTCTAAGGTACAGTGAATGCGGGTCTATGAGCGCTGGTCTCCAACAAGCTTTAGACTGCATGCTCGTCGTGCTGAAATGTGTTAACGACTCCATGCATCAGATCGCCATCACCGGAGTTCCGGTAAATATCACTACCGTCAAAAATATTATTTAAGGCAGTATTATTATTCTAGTATTTCAAGTTTATAACTTTCCAGCAATAAGGAGTTTTATTGTATCTGATTTTTTTATCTAAACTATGGCTTTCAATGATTTATTTCGAAGCTGTTAAATAACAAACAAATGTATATGTAAATGAACGCATTTATAGGTGGACCTGAGCCAACAGGGTGAGCTACTGCTGCAGGGCTCGTTCCTTGTAGTGTCGGAGAACAAACGCGACCTGAGGCTACGCCTGCGCCCGCGACGGCGCCACATTTTCCTCTACGAGAAGGCCATGCTCTTCTGCAAGCCCGCCGCAAAGAACAGCCACAACAAGGCTACTTATCACTTTAAACATGACTTACAGGTATTTATACTAACATTCCTTGTTAGTTAGAGGATGAAAACTTTGTTATTCCTGTACATAAATTGACTTATACGCTCACCAGATGGCACAGATCGGACTGACGGAGTCAGTAAAGGGCGACCCGCGCAAGTTCGAAGTGTGGCGACAGGGGCGTGCTGAGGTGCACACGCTGACCGCGCCCGCTGCCGACGTCAAGCGGACATGGGTGGAGCGCATCAAGCGCGTCCTGCTCGACCAGCTCAATGAGCTTAAGGGCGAGAAGGTGCGGCAGTACAGCGCCCAGCATAGGTGCGTACAGTGCTATAATCTGATTACTATGGAACAAGCAGTAGAAAATGCCTAATTTCTTTGTACACCATTTCTCATGTTATAATAGAATGGAGTCAAAATAAATGAAAATCTAGAACGCTGGATTTTAGCGGATACGCCATAGCTCACATTCTATTGCTGTTATCAGGACGTTGATCCAGACGAGCTCGTGGGAGGCGGGTGCGCTAGCGGCGGTGCGCGCGCCGGTGACGGGCGCGGCGGGCGCGCGGGCCGCCTCCTGCGATGCGCACGACGAACCCTGCTGGTCCACTGACCCTTCCGACGACGATGACGACGACACCGACCACACGCCGGTCAGTTAACATTTTTAACAATGGTTCGTTTACTCGATGACTTCAACTTTTTATAAGCGAAATTTTTTTTCTGTACAAAATGTTACTACGTTATGTCGTAATGTTGATGGATAAGATGGATGTCAAATGAAAATGAAATTAGATTTGTACCAGGTGAATATAATACATAAATTAACCTAATTTAGTATTAAAGTGAAAATTAATGGCAACATAGAAACACAATTAATTTCGTGCTTGTATTTTTTTAATAGCATTACGATTCTAAAAATAAAATTTTCAACATCATGTATAAAATCTTTGTGGGTTACAAATCTTCAATGTGCGTGTTTAGATTTTCAATTATATGTTTTATGTTGGGATGATTCTTCGTAAAGCTGTTTAATTTAAATGTGATATTTCTATTGATAATTTTACAGTTACTGGCAACTTTAAAGCTAAATATTTAAGTCATATTTTCTTTGTAATTGGGTTTGGATTTTAAATTCTTTTAAAAAGACATTGACTAAAATTATGTAAGCTTTGAACCATAAAAAATAAACGCATAAAAAATAAAAATTTAGCTTTGTCGTAGTTTTATTCAATGTCAAAAAAAAACTTCCCATTTGATTCAAAATATGTGGTGGAATTCGTAACAGTAAGCTGATTGCTGATAATTTTACGTCCTTGTAATAAAATGTACTAACATATAGTTGAGAGTCGAGCGTTATTCAGTGCTTGTTGGGAAGGTGTGGTTCATCACGGTTATCTAATATCTATTAATTTTGGGTTTGCAGTGTTGAGTGAAGTGAATCCCACTTTGTTTAATGTAAGTGTAATTTTTGAGAATGCAAAAATAAAATAGTCACCGGGTAGCGCATGATCTAAGCTGGCAATCTTGACGCACACAACGCTTCCCGGATTAACCTTTAGCAATAAAAAAGACCTATGAAAAAAAACATATTTTAAGAGTGTAACTTCAAATGGACTAGACATAGTGATAGTATTAGAGTCTTATACTTGATTTATCTAACGTCACAATCCCACCAAATAGCTATGAGGTTCCTCCAATACAGACATAAATTCACGCTGTCACTGCATATTTAATTTAGCAAGTCACAATTCATTGCTTATAGTACTTCTAATAGTTCCCATTAAAAAAGCTAATGAAATTAAAATAGTTTTTTGAAAACCTTAAAAGGTAATTTGTTATGTCCATAACACGAAGCGTTCGTAGAATGCAACAGCTCCGGACGCCATGTTGTCGCGCTTGTGTTCAAGATGGCCGCCATGCTCACGTTGTGTTGTTCAACAGGTGACGGAGGCCGTGGGTCTCAACGGTACCATACACAGAATGGTACAATTCTTTTCGGTATCGGGCTCCACACAAGCCAACTCCACGTTTTACGTGTCCCAGTACTGATCAATGTAATTAGAGAACTAGAAATCAGTGCTGGCTTTGTATATAATGAAAAGACTGATATAATATCCAAAGCTTAAAGTAACCAAAGACTTCGAAGTAATGTGGATATTTCAGTTGTATCGCTGAACATTAACTGTCGTGTAAGTCGTGTTTTGTTTATGTTATTCATTGTTCGTGTGCTTTACAACTTTGTTGACTGTTCGCTTCGCTTCGATAAAAAAATATATCATTATCTATGAACTATTATTATATCGCATAACAAATATACAAAATACAGACCTCAAAGTTGCCATATATACAGCTATAAATCGATGTTTCGCACTGCATTATATTCCAACACATATAATAAACAGCTATCGATGTGCAAAATACTGCTTTATACCTTAATTTTAATGATAACGTTATTCGATATTTTTGCATGAGTTTCATTGAATATTCTTGATACTTTACATTCACAATTACGTCCGTCGATAGGTTAAAACCAGAAATATACAGTAGAGCATTCGACGTATGGTCAGACGAGTGTTAATTACTATACTATACAGTCTATGCTAAAGATTGTTGCGGTATATCTGTATATATAAAAAATGAATTGCTGTTCGTTAGTCTCGCTAAAACTCGAGAACGGCTGAACGGATTTATCTTATCTTGG
>JAODUI010000012.1:7693149-7708958 GCA_027563995.1 Papilio gigon
ACGCATCTGCGATTCCTCTGGTGTTGCTGATGTCCATGGGCGTCGGATCAAATAATTTTAGGCGATCCGAGGCTCGTATGCTCCCTTTAATATAAAAAAAAACGAAAGTTATGTGTCTTCATAAAAATTAGAAAGTTTTTTTTTATATTAGTAGGTTTTTTTTAATCCCTAATATTACTTTTACCACTCCAACTGAGCTAAGGCTTTTGCTAAAATATAGTTTTCAATAGTCGAACGAATTCGAAGTCTCGCCCATGTGATTGTAAACCCGGACTCTAACCGTTAGGCTAATGACGCGTTTGTTCAGTTTGTTAACTTTCTTAATATCCAGTTAAATATTAATATATCCATATTAGTACTAATTAAGTTTAAAAAAATATATTAAAATCTTTGATTAATCAACTTTTTAAATCACTTCCTAGTAATAACGCAAAACTGAATAAAAAGTACGTGTGTTAGTTAATTTATTACATATACCAATTGATTTGGTCAACCGACCAAATGTTTATCTTCTTTTTATTTTACATAAAATTAAATCATTACCAACAGCGCCATCTAACCTCCCGAAAACGCTTTACATATATTTTGACAACACTTTATAACCTTATGTAACTATTCATATTATTTTTCCATATCTAAAGATTTATTTAAAAAATAACATACTTTAGCCTACAAAGCTTATACTGGCAACCCTAAAATACAATATTTTAGTTGGCCGACAGGTGCACCCTGCCATCTGCTACCACCGATATCTGCATACGTTTGAAAGAGACAGATAACCTCCAAAGATTTTGACTTCAAACTCTTTCGTATGAAACAAACTTCATGCAGGATTTCTTATGACATAAAATTGCAAATGGCGTTAATAAACAAAAGTCAGCCCTGGTACAATAATGTTTTTGTTTCACTAGAAAATAAACAATGAAAAATATGCATTGCTTTAATCGGAATACAATTTTAGCCAGTCCAGCGTCGAACAAGTCGTTACGCGGACTTTCTGCGAGATATCTTCACGACAATTCTATTCATCAATGTTTTCCTATTACAAAATACAAATAACCATTTATTACGTCTCGAAGCAGTGTTGCCAGTGGGGCGCTAACTAGCAATTATTTTGTCATATTCTCGAGCCATCTTCCGCTGTTACATTGTATCCTATTAGTCCTAACGAAGGAGTACGTACGGAATGAATCGACTCATAGACATAACAAATCACTACACTTAAATATCTTGTCTATACCTTTATCAATATAGAAAATATATGTTAAGCATGCATTTTTATTATTTTCTTCAATATATATTTAAAAATCTAACAAATTCATTTTTTTATAATATTACGCATAACCTCAAATGTAACTTTACAAAATACAATCGTGTCATCATTGAATAAGAAAACGGCATTTAATGTAAAATTCTTTTACGCGTTGCCATAAATCTTTAAAATGCTTACGTAATGTATACCATGTAGTTAAAAACTAGTATCGCTGATGGTTCACGTAAAATGGGTCGTTTACAAGCGCGATTTAAACGTAGCCTCGAGAAGGGCCGGAGGGCAAGCACCTTGCCGTTGTCGCAAGGACGCCGCCATTCATACGGGTAACGGACTCCGCCAGGGTTACCAAGTCTATGTTTGATTAAAATTTAGCCGATTTTGGCGTAAAAAAGTCAATTAAATTATTGTTCTAACTGCGATTTTATCTTTGGTGTATATTTTTATTAATTTTCTACTAAGGAAACAATAAATAGTGCCTTTGTCTTGTGGTTTGCAGCTCGCTGGCATAACTTTCAAATAGTCCTCATATGTCAGATTGCATAACATGTTTCCTAGAACACAAAGTATCAGTAATATTGCGGCAATTACGAGCATCGGGTGTCGGCAGCGAACAATCGAGCTGTCAAGTTGAATGACCGTCGTACTGAGGAATAACGTGATAATTACATCCTTTTTGTAACAAAATTTAAGCTTCGGTGGTGGATATAACGGTTTACACCTGAAAGGCAATTACCGTTCATACACATATATGATAAAGTCACGGTTGATGATTTAATAATCGAATCATAACGGTAGACGTGATTGAATTAATTCATTTACAAAATTTGATGGATTCCAACTGCAGACCATAGGAAATATTAAACGAATAACAGCTTGAGATCAAAACAAAACAAATAAATACATGAGCGGACCATATTACGTCTATTTTGTTCCTTTAACCAGTTACTTATTTGTATTTTAAAATTTCGGGAATCTATAAATAAATATGACTGATCTCTTACAAACCACTGGATAGGTTGCTGCTTGGAAATGACAGCTTTTGTTTCCGACTTTAAAGCGTCTGTTGTTACTGACAGTTATTTTTATAATAATTTTTAGTTCTAATCCTCACCACCGCTACAAACCTTTACGACCAGCGCTAAAATGGCGGACATCAAATGGCACAAAATATTAGTTGTAGTTTGTCCAGCTGATTATAGAGCGCAATGGATAATTTAGACGAGTAAAGGCTATACCATAAACCAATAAGGTTTTAACAAACGTCAGACTGGCAATTATTAAAATGTTTTTATTTGTTCCCTTATTTAGAGAAGCAATGCGTTGTAATACAAACATTACAATGCCATGAAGGCAGACAATGGCGTTGAGACTTGACCTCGAGTGCTTCCGTGCATTTTGTTTTTATTGTGTTACATTTTTTTCAAGGCCGGAATAACGCAGTATAATGATTTATTAATAATATCACATATATGTCGTAAATTAATTTATTCTTTCATAAATGTCATTTGTGGAATAGATTATGCTGTTTACTAATTCTTTTGCATATTCATGTATACTTAATTTTTTGAAACAAATACTTTTAAATGTTTTATAACAGTATTAAAAGTAGCCTGTATTATTCAGAATTAAAACATCTTTATAATGTTGAAAGAATTTTAGTTAATGGTTTACCAGTTTTTTTTATACAAATGTAAATATTTTCTCGTTAAGTTTAGTATAGAGAGAAAGAAATTGTATAGCATGAAAGCTTATTTAGCACATAAACCAATCAGAGCGTATCAGAGCGACACATCTCTGTACCCTCTGGGTTGCGGATCCGATAATCTGGTTACTGACACCTAACAGTATCGACAGTTTGCACTGAATCCGTCTCGACCACGAATTGCGTTTCAATATCAAATAACTATATTACTATTTCATTGAGACTTTTGTATTTTAATGTGAGAAATACATATATTAATATCTAATAATTTATCTGTATTTAATATATAGTTTGTGTTAGAAGCTGCTTTTTGTTTAGTTCCCCTTGTAAAAGCAGTTCACTTTTTTTTAGATCAAATAATCAACACGTAGGCTTTATAGTTTTATTACTTATTGTAAGTATTATTGTAAGTTTTTCAACAAGGACAAATTGTGTTTTGGTACAAATTTCTGCACGACTAAACTTTTGTTTAGATTTAAAATCAAAGGTGAAAAAATTTACTATGATATTGACAAATTAAATAAGGGCTTATAAAGGCTATTATGTAGTTCAAACCCTATTATTTTTACATAAATAGGAGTGGGATCCTAAATGAAAAGAGATCACTGAGACCTACATCACACTAACCAGTACCTAGTTTATTAGCTTAATTTTATTTAGTCATTATAAAAAAGTTATATAATCATCATCATCAATCCCTTTTCTCTATGTAGGGTCGGCACAGTACGTACCCTTCCATACATCTGTCAGCCGTCATATCTGAACTCACACACTTCCTACGCTTATGCCCCTTCACATAATTCATCCACACCTTCGATCTTCATTCTCATCACCTCGTCATACTACTCGTCATCTCTTCGTATAACATGTTCACACCACGATAACCTTTTAAAAGATAAAATAAACCTATATAATGATAAAGGCAATTTATTATTTAATAATAACAATAATTTATTATGAAGCGCCAATAGTCTAATGATTGTGGGTACGGACTATCTAGAGGGTCGTGAGTTCGAATCCCACCATTCGACTATTGTCGTGAGCACAAGCTGAAGCTTACCAATAATGGTCACAAGAAATATTAGTAAATGAACAAATAATTACTAATATTCTTATATAAAAAAATAGGCAATTTATTATTGCGTATTATACCTAAGTGGCAGGCTAGAATGGTCGCGTGTCATTCAGTTATGGGCGAGAAAGTGCGACCTCGATGTACAGGTGAGTGTTTCTCGCGACAACACATTTACAATCAATTATTTGAAGCAGTGGTCGCCACACTTCTCTGTCCAAGGGCCTAGAGCAATGTGAGGTATCACTGCGGGCCGCACATTCGTGCACTAAGTACTTGACACAACCGATCAATTTAATTTTCTAATGGGCTGTCCTAACTGAAATGGTTACAAGAAATGTTATTAAATTAGCGTCTATTCAAATTTTTATACAAAAAAAGTGTTCAGACAATGGAAAACCATAGTTTAATATAGTGTTAATAAAAAAAAATACTATGAAAACATATGAAAATGTAAATGCTACAAAACAAGTATGTCCGTTTAACGGAAAAACAACTGTAGGAATGCAGCGGGACTATAATTTAGACTAGTTTATGACTAAAATTGTAGGTGGCCTGGAAAGGGTTCGGTGCGCGCCGGTTTCTACAATACGACTAGTCACAAGCTGCGTTAATCATAACTTGACGAATTACAACTCAAAGAAAACTGGCAACATTTAAAAATCTCCGTAAACAATTTTAATGTTTATGACTAAAAAAAAAAACAATGGCGTCTATGGACATATATTTTTTCTTATATTTACCAAATTAATTTAAATGCCTTTGTACTAATAAAAATTTAAAATAGATCATTCTTCAAAATAATATAACAAATAAATGTAAATTAAATAATTAATTTTTCTAATACTAATTTTTTATATAAATCATAGACACAACTATAAATAATGATGCTGTAAATAAAAAAAGGAACAACGTACTCTATGGTAATGACGAAGGAAATTTAAAATGATCACGTCTCGACGAGACGTGGAATGCTCATCTAGGTGCGTGACCACGCGGAATTCTTAGCGGCGAGGAGAAACTGACGAAAGTAAAACTTGATCAATGTAATTGATTTGTCGGCGATACTTTATAATAAAGTGCCATTGCAAAAATATTGCCGTTAAAGAATTTACTAAGGAAATGCAGTTTTTTTTATCAATTTACTTCCGATCTTACCTTTTTCCAATAACTAGTGAAACTTCGACTTCGAAATATAATGCCTTATTAATTATTTAAAGATTTTGACTAAATCGTAGATCATTGTATAAGTTCTCCGTTTAATATATCAAGAATAATATAATAGACAGCCCATGACGCTAAGTTAAAAAAAAATCTAGTCTATATATGTAAAAATCTATTGCTGTTCCTTAGTCTCGCTGAAACTCGAGAACGGCTGAACAGATTTATCTTATCTTGGTCTTGGAATGTTCGTGGAGGTCTAGGGAAGGTTTAAAAGGTGAGCAAAATTAGAAAAACTCCCGTGAAAGCCTTAAAAATAGCCCTTTTCCATTTCTCATACAAACGTTTTTTCCGAGGAGGAAATGTTTTTTTTGTATTTCATTCAAAAATCTGTTCATTTATTGCCTTTAAGGCGAAACAGAGTTCGCGGAGTCAGCTAATTAAAATAAAGGAAATTTTGTAAAAATGAATTGATCTCATTTTCAGTTGCTAGCAGAACTCAAGAACCTGCCAGTATATACAGAGATATACAAACCAAATGCAGTACCTATATTGTCATTCCAAGATGATGATGCTGTTGTGGGCCGTGAATATTATCCTCTCGGAGATCCTTCTTATCGTATAGAGATGGGATCAAAAGCATGTGTAATGGAGAGGAAAGAGGGAACAATGATTCATTTCAGGACCCCATGCTCGTATTGGACAGTGTTTAATAATGAAATTGAAAAAGTATTGGATCGTAAACAGCATCATCAACATAATAATAATGTGTCTTTGGAGAGAGTGTACGAAGGCACGAAAGTATTAAAAGGCGTATTAAAATATATTGTTGAAACGAATGAGATTCCAAAGATATTTGTGAGTTCTATCGAAGGTGTTTTTGATGTTCTGCTGAGGTTCATGAGAGCTGAACAACCGCCTCTGCCGCTGTTAGTTGAATGCCTTAATGTTTGTACGGCATTAACTAAACTGTTTCCTAAGGATATACATAAAAGGTATGGTTTATCAAACACACTATTGCACATTATATGTATGGATGTCTTTTGTATTGCTGGTGGTGCATTGTCTTAAATACTAAATGGCTTTTGATTTTTTTTTACTTGCAACAATTTATACTTTTGTTTTTTTTTCAGGTTAATAAACACTGGATTACTCCCAAGGGTCATAAACCATCAGTTATCGCATGTGGAGTATGCTAATGGTGCATCTCTGGACTCTGCGGCTGTAGGTTCATATTTGGTCATACACGAACAGCCAAGTGGCTCATATAAATTCTTAGCAGCCTACATTGACATGCTCAGTGAATTCCTGGAGGTAAATTATATACATAGATCCCATTATCAACTATTAATATTAACAATAGTGCTATATATTTCAAATAAGAATGTACGCAAGAAGTACTATTTGTTTTTTTTTATTTTTTTTTCGAAGACACAAGATCAGAGCTCACTTGCATTCTAATTTGATATGAACTGAACAACGAAACAATTATCTCTTCACAGTGGTCGTCAGACGAGCGAATAACATCAGAGATAATTCTGGCGGGGCTGATGCTGATCCTGCGCGAGGTGTTCCCCAACATCTGCGGTTGGCGGTACAGCTGCGGGGCGGAGCGCCGGAGTCTCCTGCAGCGGTGCACCAACTTCCTTACGGCCATATTAGAATTATCCATAGTGAATAATACAATGGCTCTGGTGAAGAAAACTTGCATTTATAGTTTTCTGTACATGGAGAATGCTTTGGAAGTTTTGAAAATTATATCTGTTGGTATGTTTTTTACTTATTTGTACCGAGTAAAACTTGAACTATGTTACAAGAAGGTTCAAATATATCAGTTATAGAGCGGGCATAGAATTTTTTTGTTCTTCAAATAATTTTATTGAAATGACAGTATTCATAATGCAACAATTTAAATAGTTGTTACTATATCATATATGTAAGTTTTTTTTTTTGACTAATTTGCAGGCAATGAACAGTTAGAACGAAGTCTACGAGACGATACAAATTGGGTGTCAGGTATGGGCACACAATACATGTCCTCGATGTTGAAGTGCTTTGCTATCGTCATGTTCTCGCTGCGGCTGAAGACGAGCGTGGTGGCGGCCGGCGAGGTGACGCCGCTGGAGAAGCTCATCTTCGCTCAAAACAAACAGAAGGACATGCTGAAGGTGGTGCCCAGGATTGCGAGCTATATCAACCACGCATTCAATAAGAGCCTCTCGGTACTGAGCTGCAGGATGCTGAAGAAATTTGCTGATGTATGTTTTTGTCGTTTATTTTTTAATTATTAAAGTCCTCATTTTAATCACACTTCATGATGGTAATTTGTAGATTATTTATGTATGACTAATTCTTAAAAACGCTTAATTTATGTGTACGTGGCTATAAATTGTGTATCAGCTATTTTACGATTATTTTGACCTGTGCTTTTGTCTTGTATTTCAATGACAATTCGTATTACTTTTTCTAGGGTTTCCAAATGTCTTTGTTCGCTTCCTTAGACATGACCGCTTACCAAGTACGTGTCATATTCTTGGACCGTCTCCGTGACTCTTACGAAACTCTTGAATTGAAAAAGGCAATATTGGAGTTTGTGGCCACTTGCATCGGCACACAGCCCGGCCTCACCGAGGCATTTTTCATGATGAACCACGAAAAGGCAAAGGCAGATGAGAAAGAAAAAGAAAAGAATAGCCAAAATAATAACGAGGAAGACGATAGCTTCGAAGGAATGTTGGGGTTCATGGCTGACTACCTACTCACTGTTAAAACGGTATTTTAATTTGTGTCCATTATCCATATATCGTAAAAATGTGCCCGTTATCTATATAATATAGTAAAGACGTTCTTTTTTTATTAACAATTGGTGTAAAGTTGCAGAGTCATCATTATTTTAGTTTATAATTTAAAAATTCTTTATTGCAGGACGCAAAGTTATTGCACAGTCCAATATTAGCCTGCATACTGGAGCTTTTCCACGCGTTATGGAAGAACAATATGCAAATACTCGTGAAAAAGCTACGGGAAAATCCTAATTTCTGGGAATACCTGACTAGCCCTCTATTCAGTGAAATTCAACCCGACCTGAAGACATACAGCCAAATATTTAACATCCTCGGAATCGAGCTGTTCGTGTCGAGAGGAAAACTCGAACCCAATTTGAAAGCGATGCTCGAACAATTTTTCGATACGAACAAAGATCATTTAGACAAATGGATAAACTTTATATTTTCGTTCCACGGCCGAGTCGACCAGGAAGCGATAGTGGACCAAGTGCCCGTTTGGTTGGGCTTGTTAACTTCCTGGAAGGACTTTATGACAATTATATGCAAATGCCTTCCAATAAGCTTGAATATAGCTCACAAAGCGAAAATGGTCGCGCCCTGCATGAACGCGTTGCTGACAGAATTAGAAGATCTAAAGGACGGTCGCCTCGTCGTGATCCTGGCGGAGCTGCACGTCATTTTGCTGGCCAACTGGAAGGACGATTGTTTCGAAAATAGGAAAAGTAGCGCGAAACAAATTGACAATCTTCTTTCTAATACTGCGGCCGTCTACGAGTGCCTGCATATCCGGGCGATTCGCGCCATACTGTCGATCGCCACCGTCGCCATCAGCAGCTTGGATTACGAGATCAAAGCTAACAGCGTGACCGCGCAAAGCATAATACGATCCGTCACTCACATAAACAGTATTGAATTGGAAGGGTTGATCGATAACGTAAGCGAAAACACCGGTCCGGTCCAGAATGCGCAGGGCAAGGAGGAGGTGCCGGCAGTGGTGCTGTCTCTGGCCATGTTGGAGCAGTGCTTGGACTTGTACGACGTGTACTCGGGCCTGTCGCAGTGGTTCCAGTCGACGAAGTTTGTCAACAAGTTACTGTGCTGCTTGCATTCTTGTCTGCAGAACCGTCGACACTATTACACGTCGTTGGCGGCGCTGCGCTGTCTGACCGCGTACGCACGGGGGCCGTTCAACAAGGACCTGCTCATGAGTGACGTCGATCAGTTCCTTTGGATGCAGCTCCTACCGCCGAAATTTGAAAATGGGAACACGTCGTCATGGAAACCGCAGGAATGGTGGCGGGTGTACGCCTACAGTCTGGATTTCATTTCCATGATGGTGATGAAGCACGGCCAGTTCTTCGTGAGCTACGCGATTACTTTCGTGGGCGTTCATTTGGAGCACTTGGTCGAGGCGGTGCTGCTGCCGCGGCAGGTGTACAACATTGACGCGCTTAACTTGTGCGCCTCCACTCTTAATTTAGTGGTGCAGTTAGTCAAATACGAATCAACCTGGCGTCTACAGAATATTAATTCATTGATCGGGATTATGGTAAGTTTACAACTGGACTGTATTTTTATTAGAGGTACATAAATGACTTAAAAATCGATAAAAAATATACCTCACATGTATCAAATATTAACAGTATGTGTTGTACAGCGTAGTATTAGCGCGTGCGTGTACCAGTGCGTGACGCTGATGCTGCGGACGCGGCGCGCCTCCGACGCCGCGCAGCCGCCGGACGAGCTGTCCGCCAGCGCGGCCCACAACGCACATACGCAGCCCGTCTTGCACAGGTTAAAATAAATGGATCAACCACATTACTTCGACTCTACTTTTAAATTATACTTTTTCAATGATACTTTTGCTTTTACAGAACCCTCGAGATCCTTCACATGGCGACCCTATGTCTCCTGGCCTTCAGTCCGGACCTGCTGTCGTTGTTAGCCGACCCGGGACTCGACCTGGAGCGTTGGCAGCCCCTGGTCGAGCTGCACTTCGGTGCGCCCAAGATCTCATACGATCCCTTCCCGCAGTTGACCTTCGGGACCATCCTGTCTGCGATATGTTTACTAACGCGCTCGCTGAATCATGTGAGTATTATAATAGTAATTTTGAAAATCAATAGTGCGGCTCCTAATGCCTTTGTGTGGTATCAGGCATACCACGGCGAGGAGGGCAGCGGGTCCCGGTCCCCGCGAGGGCGTCGGCGCGCTTGCTCGTGCAGCCCAGGTGAGCGTCGCACTGCGCGCGCCGACTCGGTGACGTCGGCCTCCTCCGCCGCCAGCGCCCCACCACATCTGGATGAGCGCCTCGCTGCCGCCGCACTAGAGGCCGCTACTGCGCTGCTCGCATCGCAGGTAACGACTACTCATAGTCATAGCCAACACATAATATATTTTTAATACTGTACTTTGTTATCTTCTTCGCGTTTATGTATTATCATTTATGTTTAACTATTTGTGAAACTTATATATAAGAGTATTCTTGTAAACTCGAAAATAAAAAAAATAATAAAGAACCCAGCAACTATTTAATAAGGCCAGATCCAAATATTGGTTTATAACATTACACGTAATTCAACTTTTTTAAACAAACAATTAATTCGTTTGTTCAATTCGCAGGCTTTACTAGCAGTACGCGATAGTAGTGTACCTTCCCGCCACAAGCAATTAGTGAGGCGCGAACTGGCATCCGAATTGACGATGTTCCATGACTTCGTTCGCAAGCGCATATTGTGCGCGGCGCACACGCGGCCCCACCTCGTGCGCAACAAACTGGGCGCGTGGCCGTTACCGCCCGACGACGAGGAGGGCAGGAGAATCGAGGAAGCGAGAAAGGAAAGAAATCTGTCTGAGGATGACGACAGGTCCCTGCCACCGCCGCCTCCGCCCAAGCGAGCCTCACACGACTCGATGCGCGAGTATATTTTACGAAAGCACTACTTAGACAAATGCGCTAGAACACCAACAAAGGAACCGCCTTCTCCCGTCTCGCATTCCACTCCGACGTCAGACAAAAAGAAGGATAATTCCAGAACTTCTAAACGCGTATCCTGGGCGGACTCGACGAGAGATAGCGCGGACAGTCTAGATGATTCATTACAAGAGGCGGAACAAATGTATTCGAATTTAACCGATGTGCAGATAAACAACGAAGAGGATTATTTTCATTTTATGTCAGTTGTTTTTCTTTACATATGTCAAACTGATTTGTAAGGATAATAAATGTGTCGAATGAGCGTTATAAAAATTTGTTTTACTGAAAAATTATATATGTCCTTCTTTTCTTAGTCTATGTTTTATATAATATAATTATGGTTACTCATAATATTGGAGATATAAACCAAGTATCTGTAATTCTGTGACATAAACATGTAAAGAATTTTTTCAGGATTGATTAATCTGTTAAATAATACGGTCTGAGCATTTAAGACATCGTACTTATTAATGCGACAGGTTTGATGGGCCGATGTTTGTAAAGTGACTCAATCGATCAGAATGTGAATTATTTTACTAACAAATGGAAAATAGCACGAACAATTTTATTTTAAAACCGCGCGGACCTATTAGCGGTGCAATCGTAGGTATTTCGAATTTAAAAGTGGCAACATTGTAAATCTACAATTTTAGGTTCATCATGATTATTTTACTGAGATATGGCAACATTTCTAACATGGCCGCATGTTGAACGAAACGATTTTCTTTACTGTTTGCCAAATAAAATAATATCGGCGTTTTGAGGGCGGATTTATGTTTTATATATAGCCGGAAAGACTAACAACGTTATAAGCCAAACAACGGTAAGGCGGTCGTGTGATATTGTGTTGGAGTACGATTCAATGTGTAGCGGTATTTGTTGATCTCGTTTGTTTTTGATGAAGATTGATTCGCGATGATGCATCACCCGAACATGCATCATCAGCCGATGTCGGGCCACCCACCACAGCACCTAGCGGGCCACCAGGCGATGCCCGCGCATCATCAAATGCCGCCCCATCAAATGCACAGGGAGAACAGGCACGTAACTTTAACTAGGTAACTTCGAGCTTTTATATATTCTATTTGCTACTCATTGTATGAGATAACAATATTTGTCACCTAAAACACAAAATGTAAATTACCAACGACCCTAGCGACACTTCATAAATTCTAGCATTACTTGATGGCTTTGAAATTGTTTATAATTTTTGTTTTAACCATGTGATCATAACTTGTCACTTTTTCTTTTATTAAAAATATGTCTTTACCGTAAAAATATTTTACAAAATGCAACAAAACAACTGAATGCATCAAAAATCATTCAACAGTTTATCCACATAAAATAGCACAGCTCCTTATAATTCGAACTTTCACCGTTTTATTTCAGTGCCAATTAATATATTATGTTATTTTTGTATAAGTTTTAATTATGCACTGTAAATAGCTACATGTATATTATGGTGCTTATGAGAAAGTTTGCATTTTGTGGTTTGGCAGTGAATCAAAAGCTAATTTATAGAAGCGGTGCTTATATATAGCATTTGTCAACATTTATAACTGGCTGCTAGAATTTATTGAGCTCTGTAGAGGAAAATATGAAGAGTTTGTAAACATGTAATTTAATGATATTGAGTAAACTTAAGCTTGGTTAACACAAATAAAATAAACTTTCCCATCTTCGTATACCTACATTCAACAAGTACAATGTTAATATAATTTCTTTTAAAAATTCATTCATATGGCAATTTTTAATTCAAGGTAAAAAACTAATTGGATAACGACATATTTTGTGATATACAGTATAATTCTGTTAAGTAAATGATTTAATTTAGATTTTCAACTTCATTTTTTATTTTTTTAAATCAAACACCATGTTATTGCCAATTAGAAAATCACCCCTTACAGTCTTATCGGATTATTTTGTCCTTATTATACTTTTTTCTAATAAAAGTACTATTATCAAAGTAAAATTCATAAATTATATTCCTTTAGCTTCCATATTTATTTCAAGATGTAACAATATTTCTTCCGTAACTGTGAAAAAGCAGATGACATGAATTGACATGTTTAGTGCCACTGACTGACCTGGCAAGGTTTCTCTCACATGACAAATTCATAGTGGAATGTAATCAACATTTACGGCAATATTTGTATATCCATTCCATAGGTTGGCAACATCTGGGCCTTGTGAAACTTTAAATATATATAAAGGTTCACAATTGTTTTTTAAACCTTAAATAAACCTAGCTGAATCACTTTGTGGTTTATTGTATTTTGCTTACCAGTTTAAATCTTTCTCAATATTATTTACAATAAGATCATATTACATTTCTTATAAGAAATAATATCAGGTATAGCAGAGAAACCACTCTTGACACTATAAAATAATACAGCAATGTTTTATTTGAGATTTAAGCAGACTACATTGATATGCAAATGTTGTGTAATTTGTTGATATCTCGAGGGTCCTTTGCGGCACCCTTTGTGTCTTAAACTGGTCATGAATGGAACATATGACAACGGCTTTGATACAAGAAGGTCGTATAATGACTGTAGTTACTTTGTACTGGACACATGCAGTCTGCATCCTCTTTCGGCCGGCGGCAGTTGTAATAACAGTTCTGCTGTGTCTTATACTGAATAGAATACATTAAAAAAAATTGATATATTTGTGAAATTGTGCTGTGTGCAGTTTATAATGTTTAAATTCTGTGAACTAAATAGTGATTTAGGTATATTTAAATATGCCAGTTTAATTTTTAATTTATTGAACCCTATATTAATTTGTCCTTTAAATATAAATGTGTTTAATACAGTTTTGTAATAAAGGTAATCACGGTGCAAACAAAGTCTTTTAAATTTAGCCAATCTTCTTAACTTTTAGAGCTCCCGAAGACTACAAACTTTATTAACCAATAGTTTGAATGGGTTGGGCTATTAAGTGCAAACTTCATTATACCAAACAATGTAATGTGTGCACTTCAATACATGTTCGTACTGATTATGCGAGATTATACTATCGGTCGATAAAAAATTTATGTTCTGTAAGAGATGTTACTTGAAAAATGTTAATTTTTTCACTTTAACTCCAGATATGAGTTTTATTCATCATTTTGTAGGTAGATTGCATATTGCACTTTTCACCATTTTAATAATGATGCAAGTTATTATAACAGCCACCTATCCTTTGAATGAAAATACCAATTTGGCTACTTTTCATTTAAATTTTATGGCAATCTTAAGTTTTCAGTGACATACAATTTGTGTTCTTGTAGGATGGCGATGGGTCCCACTGGTGCGCACGGGCAGTCGCTGGGCGGGCTAGGCGCGCTCGGCGTCCACCAGCATCACGCACCTCCGCGCGCGCAGCACGCTCAGCACGCGCAACACGCGCCCCACACCATCCGCGCTATGACCCACCATCCACCAGCTCAACATCACCCCATACAGCCGGTATTTACTTTTTCTTAAGACTTGATATCATAAAATATTCATTATGAAGAATGAAAGCTTTCCTTGACCCAAATACATATATACCAATAATATTAACTGCATAGATGAAACCAATGCGGCGACCGTACGCGGTGAGCGGCGGCAGCGCTCACCCGTACGGGCCGGGCGGCGTGCTGCCGCAGTACGCGGCCACGCATCCGCCGCACCAGCCGCCCCCAGCGCAGCCCGCACACGCCCCGCAAACCTCACACACCGGTAACTAACTTACTCAAGTTATTAATGTAGGTCCACACATATTTACAAAACAATGAGAACTGTCAATTATTTATAAACGCGTATAAAACTATAAATTAATATGTGAAGAGAAAAAATTGTTTTTTAAGGAAATTGGTAATTATATTGTGAAGAGAAACTGCATAAAGCTATATTAGTCGAAAATATATTTTTTTTAGTTATTAATTGCATTCGAATTTTGAAACGGGAAACTTTCATCAGATTTTTAGAACATGAATGAAAAGAAACATATTTTAATTAATTACAATGTAACTTGTGTGTCAGGTCTGTGCCGACCTTCGTCGCCCGTACTGATGGGTCAGACTAAACTAAGTAATTTCGGCCAGTATGATTCAAATACCATAAAAGGTATGTTTTTTATGACAAAGGCTGTGTTCCTGTAGAAATATTAATTTTTATTTTAATATGAATGTATTAAAGTAACTTATTTTTGTATTACTTTCCTGTTCAACACAAGATTGATGTTTTATTTTTGCTTCATGTAAGACTTGCATTCATTTTTTGCTTTATTATAAATTTTAAAGATTTGAATTATTCATTTGTTCTGTTTGAAAAGCTCTACAACCAACTTTGAGAGCTTGTTTATTGTTTGCTTAAAATTCTGGCTTACTCTTATTGTTCACTTTTTTATAATGTAGTTAGTTAATTTAAATTTATTAAGGATGAAGTCAAAACATTGTGTACAATACACAGCTGTATCAAACGTGTATAATAATTATTATTTTTTAGTTTCGGTAACAGTGCAAAATAATTTTCAACTCGAACACTGTTCGTATTAACCAATTTTAGGTTGTGCTTGTGCATTTATAAATACAAAAATTACGTGTAAAAAGAGGTAAAAATGTGATGTCTTTTACTTATTTCAGTTGCTAAGGAAAAAAACAATTATAAGACATCATACATAAGTAAATTTGTTTGTAAAAACAGTGGTACAAGTGGCGTCGGTGAGCACAAACCCGGCCCGGCACGGCGTCAGCCCGGCCCGGGAGGGCGGCGACGAGGGCGTGGCCAAGGCGCCCGAAGCGGAGGCGGGAGATGCGCCCGCGCCCGCCACCGCGCCGTTTGCCGCCGCGCCCGCCCCCGTCCCCG
>JAODUI010000012.1:7708963-7725829 GCA_027563995.1 Papilio gigon
CGCTCCTGCCTCGCCTTCCTGCAGGTGACGCCCCCGCTCCCGCCTCGCCCGGCGCACAGGCCAACAGTAAAGAGAAGACACCCATGTGCCTGGTCAATGAGTTGGCAAGGTACAATAAGGTCAGTAGACAGAGTTTGCCATATCAGTAAATAATTGTTACAGAGGAACATTGCTGTTTGTTATATTTGGATATGGATATGTTGGTGCTATACATTTTTGCATTATAATTTAACATTTATTTTTATTGTATAATTTCAGATCAAGCATCAATACCGTCTCACGTCGGAGATGGGGCCCGCTCACAAGAAAGTATTCACAGTAACACTTCGCCTGGGTGAGACTGAAGAATACACAGCTGAGGTTCGTTTGTTATTTGTATTGTTTATTTTATATGCTTTAAAAAATATGTTACGATAAAGATATGTTTGGTACTTTTCAGGGGTCATCGATAAAGCGCGCGCAGCACGCGGCGGCGAGCGCGGCGCTGGCCGGCACCACGTTCCCTCCGCCGCCGCCGCGCGTGCCGCCCCCGCACGCGCCGCACGCAGCGCACCACAGGCACGCTGGTACTTATCGCACTAAACGAATACATTCAACAAGGTTGCAGTGTACTTTGCTAATGTGTTAACGCGCAAACTATTTCGATTATAAAAAATAATATTTTTTTTCTAAAGTGTATTGCATGTATTTTAAGTTATGATGCTATGATTATAAAATGTCCAGAATTGTGTGTGTTCAGGCGCGGTGATGCCGACCGTAGAGCTGAACGCGCTGGCTATGAAGCTGTGTCAGCCGGCGCTGTACACGTCGCTGCCTCCGCTGGCCGGGGCGCCGCGTGCGCGTGTCCGCCCGCCGCCCTACCGGATGCCGCACGCGCCGCTTCCGCCGCACGCGCCTCTCGTGCCCCCCGTGCCGCCGGTACCGCCCGCCTACGCTCGCATGCTCGGACCTGGACTTATATACAGGTCAGTCATCTACGTTATACATCTGAATAAATGACTTGCTACAGTCCATTTATTGAAACTAAGACTGAATTCCACGTCCACGTATAGCGGGTTTTGTAATACTGATAAAATAAATTTGTTTAAAGAGTGCGCGTAAGCGTGGGTGGGCGTGCGTGGCTCGGCGATGGTGCTACCCCGCAGGCGGCGCGGCACGACGCGGCTGCGCGCGCGCTGCACGACCTGCGACCGCACCCACCCGGCGACGCGGACGCCGACAACGGTACCCACCCCCAAGCTGACGACGGTACTGCTATCACCACCTCCCATCTCCCCCTCCCTCGCCATTACAGCACAACTGATGCAATAACCAATCCCCTCTTTCATTATTCCTATTGGCTTCGTCACTATTACGAATTCTTAAACATTTCAAACGATAAACATAAGGGCTATTGTATGCCGCATGCTGTCTTTACTTTTTATAGTCACAGTTGGATTCGTTATATTTATCTAGACTCTAATTAATTTCGTGTATGTTCCAGGTGACGCGGGCTCGGATATACTGAACTCGGATGTGAAGTCCCCGGTGTCGTTGGTGCATGAGCTGGCGCTCAAGCGAAACCTCTCCGTGCAGTTCTCCGTTAAGTCGGAGCGCGGTCCGCCACACATGAGGGTCTGTTTATCTCTATTATTCTGCCCCTTATTTAAGTGGTCCAAAAAGAAATAGCTTTCTCAAGTGCTGGGATATGGTTTAACTGTTCTAAAATAAGTGTTTGTTACAAATTGTTTAGGTGTTCGTGACGGTGTGCACAGTGGGCGAGATGGAGACGGAGGGCGAAGGCAACGGGAAGAAGGTGTCGAAGCGACGCGCCGCGGAGCGCATGCTGGATGAGATGCGGCGCCGCTGGCCGCCCGCCGCGCTGCGCGCCCGCCCCGCGCACGATCGCCGCCGACCGCAGCCCGCCAAGAAGCGCCCGCGCAATCTCATTAAGGTCACTTACGTCCTCAGTTTACTTTACTATCATTTATATTAAAAAAATACACAACACGATTCAAATCTGAAATCAGAAAGAGACGATTGAAGGTGCAATATCAATAGTTTTAATGCATTTTAATTTACACTAAAGGTTGTTATCGAAGTCTATAGATTTATTAATAATTGATGTATTAATATCCCTATAATTAATATTTCAGGAGAGTAGATTTGGTTGTCCGAATGGTAACGGTGCGGGAGTCGGCAACGGCGTTGGAGCGAACGGCGCTGCGGGCGTGGCGGCCGCTGACAACCCCATCTCGCGGCTGGCGCTGGCAAGACACGCGGCGCGCGCGCGCTCGCCGCAGTATCGCGTGGTGGAGGAGCGCGGCGCGGCGCGGCGCAGGGAGTTTCTCGTGCAGTGCGACGCGCCCCCGCACTGCGCCACTGGCCTCGGCCCCAACAAGAAGACCGCCAAGCGACGCGCCGCGCAGAGTCAGTACACACACATAACTTGCATTAACCTTAGAAGAACATATATGTATTGTCATCGTTCTCATTTTCCTTAATAACCATAGTTATTTTTACTTGTGTTTGGACAGTGAAGACTCGCTTATGTTTGTACAAATGTTTTCTAGTATATTTGTGTGTAATTCAGACGTGCTCTTGGCTATGGAGATGGCTAACGGCGGCGAGGCAGCCGCTCCCACCGGTGACAATGTCAATACGAACAGCGCCGCAGACGCCAAGCCGAATAACGACATCAAACGAAAGGTAAAACCAGTAAATTCCAATTTTTTAATTAAAATTCATCTTATCACAATACTATCTATTTCGTAACATTTGAAATGTGTTAACAGGAGAATGAGCCGACCGCGGTCGGCGTGAGCGGTACTGCGAGCGCGGGGGTTGCGGGCGGCGAGGTGCGGCAGCCGGTGCCCGGCGTGCTCATGATGGACTACCACCAGCGCTCGGTGCAGCCGCATCACAAGGCCAATGGTAATAAACTGACCTAATTTTATTTTTGCCTGTATCAATAACTTCCTATAAATTTGACCGCTATGATAATTGTAACAGGACGGCTTTGAAAACTGCTATATATGTACACTTCCAGGCTTGAGCGAACCCAGCGGCGCGGGTGCGGTGGGCGCCATGGACCAACTGATGTACCTCTCGCAGCTGCTGGGCTTCTCCGTCGAGTTCTCTGACTTCCCTAAGGTACCGCACCCGAACTACCAATAACTACACTAGATAAAGTGTCGTCAGTTATATCGCTTTACAGTAGAAAATATTAAATATAAAACTTGTAGAAAACGGAGCAATGTTCGTTTCCTATGTGCACTAATTCATGTTGGTGTGTAGCGCAACCACGGCGAGTACCTGTCGCTGGTGTCGCTGTCGACGGAGCCGCCGGTGATGTGCCACGGCGGCGGCGCCAGCACGGCCGCCTCGCACGAGCAGTGCGCCCGCGCCGCGCTTCGCTCCCTGCGCCTGCTCGGTCTCGAGCCCCAAGCTCCAAACGCCAGTTCCGGCGCCGCTCCCGCCGGCGCACATCAGCCCACCAATGACACCAGGTAAATTCACAGAACACCTATCCTAATCTTAAAAAGCAATTACACAAACCTTACCTGAGTTGGACTTGCAGGTAAACTCCACAGTATTGGAGTTTTCAAATAAATTGGCAGCTCGTGACATCTGACGTGTCGCTGTGCGTAGTAAAATTGACTAAAAGGAGTAATGCTAAAGTAAATAAAATATATCGACTGCCGTCTAGCCTTAAACATGTATTAGTCGCACTAAGCAATGTATACGTTAAATTATTTATCAATGTTATTTGCAGCAGGATGCAGGGCATGGCGGGCGCGGGGCCCAAGGCGGGCGTCATCAACGGACTCGCCGAGTGAGCGCGCCGCCCCGCCACGTCCGCGTCACCACAATCACATCACATGTTGTCACATTTCTCTTGCAATATTAGTACATATGTGAATATACCACGGCGCGGAATTATAGTTCGGGACAGCATTATTTAAATCAACAATGTATTGTAATGTTTCCAGCTCTGACATATTCACTATGATCATTATCACATCACAATTCGTGCAACATGGTTTTCCTCCTATTTTTTGGTCGATAAATAATTTTTCCGTAACGTAAACGTGCGGCTGTTGCACTTTTTTTATTATCGTTCAAACATTTATTATAACCACTGAAGCTAGCTGTACGCTACCCTACTAGATATAATGTATTTATATTTGTACGACAAAAGATTAGGTTAGTTATTACGAAGTCAGCCATTTTGTGCTAAACGAAACGACAAATGAAATGGTGGAAAAGAGGCTGTGAAGCCAAGCCAAATAAGGTTTGTTAGGAATGCGGCGGATGGTCCGAGCCACGTATACTGAGCACGCATCATAACAGTATGCGACATAAACATGTGTTCATGTTTGGACAGAGACAATTTGCTAACGCCGTAGAGCGTTGTTTCTGTCGGATATAATTCCGCACTCCGAGTTGTTTAATGGTCGTTTAAACAGTCGTTTAATGTAGATATTTCATAATCTCCACTAAGCGGCTCCCTAAGTACATAGAGTGGGACAGAGATAACGCTTTACGAAACTTAAGTTAGAGAATTGTCTCTGTCCAAGGGAAAAGGTACTGTCGCATACTGGCACGTCCGTGTGACGTCACGGCGGGCCGGTGCCGCCGCGCGGGCGCGTTGCACCATGCGGCCATGGTGGAACTGCAGTTTAGCGTAAGGTAGTGACGCCGACGTCCTCGTCCCCGCTGGGGCGCGGCCGCGGTGATGAGGACGCGTGGCCTCGATTTCTAACAACTAGAAGAATGTATGTTTGCATCTCCCACTCTCCGACCCTGACCTATGAAATGTGTAATTTTAGTATAAGTTTAAGATTATGTACTAAACATGCGGCGGCGCGGCTCCACTCATTTATGTTGATAGGGAAAATATCAAAGTACCTGTAATTATTTCATCATTACTTAAGTCAACGTTTCACTCCCTACATTTACTATCAGAATGACTGCTTTATTTGGTTTATTCTAAAATATGAGACTAAGAGATAATTTCTAAATAAAATGTATAAGAATCACACATTTTCGTTAATTTATCTCATTAATTAAGGATTTGATATCTTCCTGAATGAATTAATGGAACATTTTTTTATAATAACTACGATATGCATGTATTGTTTCTTTCAAAATACATTTTCACTTTATAAACCGTTTACGTTTTAATTATTTGAGGTAGCTATGAATTGATCATTACAACTTTGTTTAAAAACATCAATTGAGAGTCTTTCCCAAACAAAATTGGTATATATTTACACAATCGAATAGAATATGATTTAAAGTAATTTTATTCAAAATATATTTACATATAAATTAGTTGTGTTTTCTAAAGTTGATGCTTATTATTGTATTGCAAATCTTTTAGAAGTTTAATTTCAAATGTGAGTACTGCCAACACAATTGACATCACAATTATGTATTATTCATTCTAGTATAAACTAGGCTAAGGTTGCTTGTTAATTTTAGGATATATTAACTCATACATTGTGTATTTTATCCATGATTAACTAGAATAGTCATTGTTCAGATCGCTATGTACTGAGTGTTACACAATTGATGCGTCCGATGTACGGAGTCCGATCACTTGTACGATGTACCTCGATAATTGTACATTTCATTGCAAAGGGTCAGATTTTCACAATTACTTAGTGGTAACAGTGTCGCGACCTGTGTCCGGCCACGTCGACTCGACCGCTCTTGCTCTTAAGTAAGTACTCTTGTTTATGTAACCTGAAGCGGATATGCATGTTGTCTCGTTTATTTTGAAACTTTTATAAATCGAGGCCATTGTAACGATATCTTGATGCAGCACGTTGCACAACAGTAACGACGCATAAAGAAATTAAAATATTGGATATATGACGCCACGAGGGCATTAGAAGTGTTTTATTTATTTTATTGTAAGGAACTAATATTTCATATTATATTATGGGTGAAGCGAGTCCCAACTAAACTTCGTGCTGTTAGCATATACATTGTAAGGAATAATAAAGTTAAAAAACCGATTGATTTGTTTTTTTTTAAATATCTTATTCCCTGTATTTGTACCAAAAAGTTTTTTCACTGTTTTATCACCACCTTGAAAATGTGCACCGCTCTCACAAACTAAAGTTAAGAGCCGGAAGTAAAAGTACTTTATTGTAAATGTTTTAGAAATAAAATATAAGCAAGGAGATTGAAAGGGAACAAACTTAACATGTGTTATGGCAATGGAAATCCGCTATAGTTCTTGCGTTGTAGCATGGTGCGGGTGACACGCCAGTATGACGTTAGTAGTTAGTGCCACATGACTAGGGCTGGACGTTTAACAATTCCTTTTTATCGTTGACGATACCCACTATTATTGTTAGTATGAAAATTAGTTTAAAAACCAAATAATTATTTTATCTGGTATTTATGAGGAGACTCATTGAAATAAATATTTAAATACCCGGAAATGCCACTTAAAGCTAAGAGAGGAACATTCGATTGATGCATATTAACCAATGACTTACGGTTGTCAAACGGGAAGCCTAATGAAACTTAGTAGGCGAAGTAAACATAATTTAGAAAATAAAAACAATGTTTATTCAATAAAAAAAATAGTAGTAATGCGTAACAATATCACCGGCGCCGCAGCGCCCGAGGTAATCATCAGACTGGTATTCTGGCTTCCTGGTATATTTACAATTAATACTATTTTCAGTTAGGTCGGTGTACTGTTTGCGGCGGAGTTGCGCCATCACTTGACGAACTTGAGACCGAGAGTCTCCGTCATAAAGCAAAGGATGTCGGTGTGTTCCTCAATCTGCAAATAAAACACACACATGAGCGTCACGTGTTACTTAGCCCTCAACGTTTACTAACAAAAAGTCTGAGAAGATAGGACAAAAAGATTTGATTATTTTGGATGATCTTTAATTAGCGGTAAAAGTTGGACGTTCTTGTATTCCAAGGGTTTTTTGACTAAAACGTTGCGATATTTACATTTTTTAACGTTTAGATAGAAATGAACAAGAGAATGTAAAGCATTGGAGACATCAGGTATTAATTGTACGATTCAGTGACTTACCAGTTTGGCAGTGGGCTTGCCGCCGCCGTGGCCCGCTTTAGTGTCGAGGCGCGCCAGCAGGGGGTGATGCTGCGCGGGACTGGCCGCGGCGGCCGCCTGCAGCGCCGCTATGAACTTGAGCGTGTGCAGCGGCACCACGCGGTCGTCGTGGTCGGCGGACAGTACTAGCGTCGCCGGGTACTCCGCCCAGCTCTCTGCACGTCATAAGTAAGCTAATGTTATCTTACATTTATTGTGATAAATCGCTGTATTGAATGTAGTTATTGTTTGCGTTCACCGTTGGTTGGGGGCCGAATGTTGTGCAGCGGCGAGTACTTGAGCAAGTACTCGAACTGCGTCTTATTGTCGGAGCTGCCGTAGTCCGACACCCAGGCGTGGCCGATCGTGAATTTTTGGAACCGTAGCATGTCCAGCACGCTGCAACACAATACGAGATACAGTTGTCAGTAAGCACATTTAGTATCTGATCAGTTGTAGGTCAATTCGATAGCATTTTACAAGAGTGAAGATTATATAAAACGTAATTTTAGGTATAATATAGTATATTTTAGTCCTTTGCTTAATTTCAATGCTTTAGGGTAGAGAAAACCAATTATTTCAATATTTATACTGATGATAATGGTGTCTATTTTCTCTGTGTACACCGGGTGGTTTCTGCTAGTTTAGTTCCGTGTATTGCACGTACCCGACTTGCACGATAGCAGCGCCGAAGAGGTCGGGGCGCTGGTTGATGCACGCTGCGACGAGCAGGCCGCCGTTGGAGCCGCCCTGCGCGGTGAGCAGCGCGGGCCGCGTGTAGCCCTCCGTCACCAGGTACTGCGCCGCCGCCTGGAAGTCGTCGAACACGTTCTGCTTGTTCAACAGCCGGCCCGCGTTGTGCCACCGCTCGCCGTACTCCCTGCACACACACACACATACAACAACATATCAACTTGTATAAAACATTTGCAACAAAATTGAAGTAATAATTATAAAAAGTAAACTCTTCAGCCAATAGCCTTCGGTTAAGTGTATGGACAATCGATCTCTTAGGGCCAAAGCAGGCTATTCAACCTGCCAGAAGACTGCTTTACCCTATGAACGTTTTAGTAAATCATTCGAAACTCTCGATAGCTATAGATGTAGATCAAGCAACGGTCGATATTACTATGGCAAATAAAAAACGATATGTGCCGTACCCGCCGCCGCGTATGTTGGGAATGGCGACGACGCCGTCGAAGTGCTGCATGAAGACGAGCCGCGTCACGCTGAAGCTGGGCTGCACGTTGATGTTGAACCCGCCGTAGCCGTACAGCAGCGCCGGCCGCGACCCGTCCAGCGGCAGGTTCTTAGACACAGCAAAATTAAAAGTCAATATTGTCCTTCAGCGTAATAGAAAAATCGATTGCATGCTTTTATAAAAATTTCGAATAAAATGGATTAAATGAGTATTACACGATATTAATTCCTTTAGAATAGTTGAAATTGACAAATAGTCAATGTTTTTTTTTTTAACATAATCTTACCTTTTTGGATACAATAAACATAGGAACTTTGGTGCCGTCCTTGCTCGAGTAGAATATCTGCTTGGCCTCGTACTGCGACGCGTCGAAGCCTTTCACCTTCACCTCTCTGAACACCTGGAACATTGTAGCACTATATTAACATATGCATCCACGGTGACGTCTAATATACCGATAGTTTGGTTTTAAACGAAGGGTAAGTTTAGTCATTTTTAAACATAGCTATGTCATCTATAGATGAAGTATTTCATAAAAGTTATATGTCTAATGTCTAGAGTTTTCTATGAAGACTTAAAACTTCATACTACGTTAATGCTATTCGTCTGGCGAATTCATTTCATCACGAACGGCTTAGAACATGTGTACGCACAGTGGGCTTGTAGGGCTGCTTCGCGAAGTCTACGTGGTAGATGATGCCGGGCGAGAGGAAGGACATGAAGTGGTAAAAGATCTCCGACTGCGTCTTCTTCCCGGAGAAGCCCACCACGGAGCCCACGTCCAGATCGAACGTCTGGATCAGCTCGCCTGACTTCATGTCGTGCAGCTGCAGAACACTCTGAAAGGAGACAATCACGGTGACAGCACAGAAGGGAACAGTGAACATGTTTTCATTCTTTCCAGTCTACAACAAGCTAGAATATGAACAAGTAGCTATATCAAAGCGAACTTGAGGGTTTTTTTTCGTCTTTTTTATTAGCTTTAATTGCTCTAACGTCTTACCTTCACATCCCTGACGTAATGAATCACCAGCTTATCATTGTCGACCGCCGACGCCCAGTCCAGCACATCTCTAGGATGTTCCTGATGTAACAAAATATTTTTTAAGTAACTGATGTTGATATATATTTTTTTATAACGTAATAATAGAAATTAAAGTTTATTTTTTTATTTAATCGAATCTGTGTTACGGTAATGAGAGTCTGCCACTTTTCTTCGGCGGGGTCGTGCAGGTCGATTTTTATCAGCTGATAGTTGGGCGCGTTCTTGTTTGTGCGGAATATACACACGGAGCCCTCGTTCGTGATGTACTGTCGACAAAAATAATAATGTATTTATTAAAAATGAACAAAAAAGGCCTTGGTTGATCTTTCTTTTCAACATGAGCTTAAATCCTTGAAGTTTATCCTAATTTTAGTACAGTGTCTAGTAAAACATTCTTGAACAGCGTTCGTCCAAGTCCATTGCATGTAGCTCGGCTTGTAATTAACTATTTAAAATAAAATGCATGTTTAAAAGGAAAATATATTAACAGAACGACTATTGTAAAAATGAGGCGTATAAAAGACTAGTGACTATAGATAAAAATGTTTTTTTTCTTAATTTATTTTATGGCTTTGGTGCTAAATGTATAAAAACTCCTTGGAACTATAGAAACTTCTTGAAAATCCATTGTCTCTTTGCACTGCAAATGCAACCTTACGGCATTATAAAAAGAAATCTATTTCACCTCGTAATCAGCTTCGAACTTGTGCACGATCTGTGTGAGCGGGAGCAGGCCGGTGATCTCTTGGTGCTTGGAGAGGTCCGCGAAGTAGAGCAGGTTGTCGCGGCAGTCGCGCACCGGGGACACCAGCAGGTACCGCCCGCAGTCAGACACCTCCGCACCACTACACACGCGCAACGTTTATACTCGCGTATACATACTACAGCGCCATCTATTTAATTTTACTATTACGAAAAGCTCCATCTATTGTCGAGAAAATTATTACATTTTAACAGTTTATGCAAATTGATACGATTTTGGAATTAGTATTCGAATATTACAAAAAACACGCATCGCCGTCTTGCTTATGTTTGGCTATAGCATTCATCCTAACTGTTCATTTTATTTTTTTATCAAACGTGTAAATTTTGCAAACAGGGACAAGTTTAGTTTCTTAAGGTTAAGGCGTATTCGTCAACTAGTCAGTACGGGTAGATGGCATCATGAGGCATTGGAGATTAAAATTGACGAATGCGCCTAACCTTTATACAAGCGGCTCGTGCATAAATATGACAAGCCTTTATAGTGGAATATCAAACATATGAAATTAAATAATCTATTGGAATCATAACGTACGTAGAATACAAAATATGTTCTAAGTATTTAGTTATATAAAGAATGTTTTTTTTCCACTAATTGAAGCGATACCATGAGTAAATTTATTTTAACATGTACACTAAACTAATTAGTTACGGTTAATTACATTTAACAAGTACGTGTTTCTCAATTATGAAATACTTGACGAAACTAAAAATAGAAATGAACCTACGAGCGTCTGTCTTGGCCCCGCTTTTGCGTATTTATGTCTCTGTTGACAACAGGGAAATTTGTAGGCAAATTATCATTACGTTTCAATGTTTCTATCTGTATTGAACGGTAAGGTGAGCTGGGCAATACAAATTGTTCTTGACACAATTCTGATATTGTTGCGTCAATATGCAAGTCCTACTTAAACCCTTTTTCCACTAGGGTGACTGGCTGTGGGCGACTTCTTACAAAGAAACCTACTTTTATAGACAGCTGTAATATGAGGTTAAAGTCGTACGCCTTTTCTTCTCACACTAAGCGTTCTTGACCGTTTACCGACTGAGCGTAGCTAGTATGGGAAAGCTACACTATGGGACCGTTAAAGTATTCAAAATGTTATTATTATGTGATTGATAAACAAGTGCGTCTTACATTCTCCATAACGGCTCCTCGGGGAACTCGACGACGACGACGTCCTCGGACTGCGGCGTGTTGAGGCGGTGGTAGCACAGCTTCTGGTCGCGGTTCACCTCCGTCTCCGAGCCGTCCGCCTTGCCCGACGCGTCCGGGTACCGCTGCCATGCAACATGGTATTAGTTTGAATTTTTGGATTACGTAGGTCAGTCTGCACGGTATGTACATCCATATAAATTAAAAAAATATATATTAGCAGATTTTTTAATTTACTAATATTTCTTTTATCACTTCAACTAATCTCTAAGCTCATGCTAGGATGTGGTTTCAAATAGTCGAATGGCGGGATTCGAAGTCCCGACCTCGTGATCCGAAATCCGTGCCCTTAACCTTTAGGCTAATGGGGCTTTAATCTATTAACATATTTGAATTCGTCTCATTTTTACGTTTTTTTTTTAATTTTTTTTGACAATAGCGGAATCTACAGTTTGCTTGCTGATTTGAGATATCAACTTCTAATTAATAACACAACGTAGGTTTAGTAACACTTACAGAATAGAACAATCCCTTGTGGTCCTTCGTCCAGGACATGGAGGCGAATTTGACTTTTTCCAACACTTCGGGATAGTCCTCACCTGAAATTTACATGATTCATGCTGTATAGCTTGTAAGTAGCTTGTTTACATGTGTCTGATGCGGGTGGAGGATCATGAGATGGTAGCAAGGGGGCGCTTCCACAAAATTAGTATAACACTTCTAGTCTATTATAGTCTAACCGGTGGCGACATCTTTGATGTGTATGGTGATCCAGTCGGAGCCGCTGGCGGACAGGCCGTAGGCGAAGGTGGAGCCGTCTTCAGTGAAGCGGCTGCCGGACAGCGCCACCGTGCCGTCCGCCGACAGCGCGTTGGGGTCCAGGAACACGCGCGGCTCGCCGGCCAGGCTGTCTTGCACGTACAGCACACTGACGGACAATCATTGTATATACATATGACGTAAGATATCATACGTAGGACGGGTCGAGGATTTTTACTGGTCGAAAATCTGGTTCACTTCTATCGCTGCGTACGGTCGAATTCAATAGAAATGAGATATTATTAATTTACATTTGGGAAAATTTAATGTTTAAATAGATGATAATATTGCAACAATCTAAAATAATATAAATAAAAAAACATTTCAAACAAATTTCTCATTTTCTTTGATTTCGACTTTACATACTGCAGGGTTTCAAGTTCACTTCTATATTGTAGTATTTTAGATTAAAGGTTGAGTTCGCCGACAACTTCCATAATGAAAAACGACGATAAGAAAGTTTATGAAGCCACAAATCTAGAGGGGACATTCCCAACGGAGCAGTTAGGAGCACTTAACAAGAAATATGTTGAATATAATGTCAATAAATAAAAAGTAACAAAACGATGATGTAAGCGCTAATGTGGATGTGGAAGAAACCGCTCGTGTTATCCGCGCAAATTCAAAGACGGTGCGTGACGATCGGCCAGTACGTGTTTGCGATTGAAAAATAATACAAGACTAATTCATTATAATATAAAAATAGACAATAACATGCACTTGATTTTTTTTAATTGTAAAAGATAAAATACTTCAAATACTACGTTATTAGAACCGGTACCGGTAAATACCGGTACGTCGAGTACGATATTGACCAGGTTCGATCCCCGCTATGTTACCTATATGTTTTTCGAATTGCATACGTACATTATCTGATGGTATTTGGGTGAAGGAAAACATTGTGATCGAACCTGCATATATCGACGAAGAAATTCAAAGATATATGTGAAGTCAACCAACACGCACTGGGCCAGCGTGGTTGTCTGTGGCCTAGTCACCCCTAATAATAGGGTAGGCTTCGGGCCCCTCAGTGCGCACATATAGTGAGCTGATGAGGGGTTATTAGTAACTTGGTACAAGTAAAAATTAAATTCATAAGATTAAGTCTGTCAAGTAGGCGCTGTAAGGACTTACTTCTGGTTCTGAAGGCCGGTGTTCTTGAAGAAGAAGTACCTGTCCCCCCTGCGGAAGGGACAGGAGTACTTTGGGTAGTTCCAGAGCTCAGTGAGCCGGGCGCTGATGTCCGCCTTGACGGGGCACGCGTCCAAAAACGGCCGCGTTATCTTATTCTGCGCCTCTATAAACTCTTTGGTCTCGTTCGAGTCCGGGTCTTCTAACCAACGGTAGGGGTCATGGATCTGTATAAATTGAAAATAACTAAATAAATAATTTTTAAAATATCAACCGTTGTTCATTTAATAATATTTCTTACGATCACTCCAGGTAAGCTTAAAAAAGCGTGTTAGGTTATTGTTCACGACATTGGTCGAATGATATTCGAACCCACGACCACTAGATGGGTAGTCTGTTCTCATAATCATTCCTTTGTTGGGACTTCATATGTAACTTGAGAGATATTTGATGCGCATTTATAGCGACAGCATTAGCGCGATTAGATTATCATTTGTATTATAAATTCGTAACATAGCCGTTGCGGAAAATGGAGCCCGTACAATGAAGTAATTATACTTTACAAATATGTTATCAATAGGTCGAGAAACAGGTATCCTTTATAAACAACAACGCGTAGCTAACATTATAATTACGATCTTGTATTTATAAGAAGTGCTCTATTTACAGCAACCATTGCGTATTTACATTTGTACCAAAAACATTATATAAAAGCGAGCCTGATTTCTCTCGAGTAATTTGTAGGACAGGGGTATTGTGTTACAATGCCATATTCTACGAACATTGTTTAAAAAGTAACCTAAAAACTGATCAATATTTCATATTGCATTAATATTTATGTAATAACTAGCTTTAGTTGTGACTTCATCATCATCAGTCTTGTCTGCCCACTGTCGGACATAGGTCTTTACCAATGCCTTCCACAGTATGCGGTCCTCCGCCTTCCGCCGTGACTTCTGTTTGGAGGAAATTAAAAAAATAGTCATAGATATATAATATAGCTTTCTACTGGTAAAGTAATTCCTAATTTTTTTTTGCATTCATTTGTTACAAACAAAATACTTTTACTTCTTGATAATATTAATAAAGAAGTATCTAGACTAGTTATAGATATAATTGAATATTTCTTCAAATAGGTTTTATTGCTAGATGTTATTTAAGTGCAGGTTCTATGCACAATGTAGTTGACAGTGGATGTTCGTGACGGCAATACAAGTGACTCGGGCGCGACGTTTCGCATACTGAGCGAGCCAACTCCCGCTCTATAAGGTAAACCAGCTTCGTGTGCGAGCTCAGGAAAAATCCTCGATGAACCATTGCAAGGTTACTACTAGTTAGTAAAGATAAAGGTTTTATTAAACGAACTATTGTCGGCGCGAAATTAACAAAAATGTATAGTTTCTTATAGATTATGTTTTATATTTATGCTAAACTAACTGACCCCGCGAACTCTGTTTCGCCTCAAAGGCAATAAATGAACAGATTTTTGAATTTACTAGGAAATACAAAAAATAAACATTTCCTTCTCGAAAAAAAAACGCTTGTTTGTTGAAATTTTTCTAATTTTGCTCACCTTTTAAACCTTCCCTAGACCTCCACGAACATTCCAAGACTAAGATAAGATAAATCCGTTCAGCCGTTCTCGAGTTTTAACGAGACTAACGATCAGCAATTCATTTTCATATCTATAGATTATAATATAAGTTAATAATATAGAGAATAATATAAGTATGATGTAACAATACACGGTCATACATTAAAATAAATCAGTGTAACTTTTAAAATGTCATCCCGCGAGCTCTTGCGTCAGCATTTAATCTGTCTTTTCTAGTTTCCCAACATGACGGAAGATTTATCTAAACATTAATCTTATTAAGAAAATCATTTTAGAAAGTACACGAGTAACTTTCGCTTGTGAAATACACGTTAACATAAAGATACAAACATAGTTCCGAGGAGAAAATTAGCTTCGCTGAATATAAGAGGTTTTAAATATAGTGTCCCTTGCTTCCCGAAACACCCAACCAATGTTCTCCGCACAACGACTTGTACGTTCCAAGTCTCCGATATATGACAAATAAAGTTTAAAAGCTTTCTCCAAAAAGTATTCATTTAAAAAACCAATAGCTTTTTTTTTAAGGGTACGGTTACGTGGTTATGGGTTAGAACCCTATCTATTGAAGACATTTGTCGTAAACAATATGCTAACACAAGGTTAGAACTTAATTGTAATGGAAAAATAAATATTGGTGAATTAATAACAACCTGATAATATTTACATTATAACAATAATAGATAATTGTGTTGACTTTGAATTGACGCTTTATTTCGTACGTTGACCTTTGCATCAAAATAAACGTTATAGTCAGCTACGGGGGGTTGCTGGGGTGTCATTGGGGACAGTTAAAAATGGCTTCTTCGTTTTTTGCGGCCTGCGCTCGATGTGTGCCACGCCTTGACGCATCTATGTTCTACACTACCGTGTACCCGCGACTTTGTTTACCAATTAAGATTTTATCTTTTGGATATGTTACTTGCCACAAAGGTTTCTATGGTTATCGATCAAGTAAGACAATGGTAATACAATAATACATTTATTCAAATATAAAATGCAATTTTTGGGTTAGGATTTTTCATGAACAAGATTACTCTTGCGTCAGATTCATTACCGGTACTCTTCCTTTTAGTAAAAGTCAGAACAATAGTAGTTTGGATTTAAAAAAATCTGTTTCATCCTTCAGTCTTTGCCTGCTTATTAGTCATCCTTCAGTTCTATACCAAATAAGGATGATGATTTCATCCTTGTAAATTTATTTTTCGCATTAGTTACTATATTTCTCAAGTTTACACAACTCTACTTAATGCCGATGAATTACTTAAATTATTTACAATTGTGCGTATTTCTTTTATCGTTTAACACATTTCATTATTTTTTTCCTAAATGCAATTTATATCTAACTAAAAAGAAACCAAACGAAAATGTTAAATAAATATCGTTCAACTGCATAAAAGATGTAAAACTCCAGAAATGTTGTTAAAAAAAAAACGTATTTCATTACAAAGGTATACAGATTTCGATAAAAAGCCATTTGATAAAAAAAAGTGACGAAAAAAAAAAAACAAGTTGAATTCAGTTTTTTATTAGAATACCAGCAACTGTATTCAAAATTACTAAGAATGCCGTTAACTATTCAAACTTACAATTTTTTGTGATGTATAAGAATCTACGTGTTTACTATAAAGACATAGAATAGACCGATGATGATGATATGTAACCAAGGTTCATCTGCTCTTGGATGGATTTAAGTGGTTAGGCAGATGCTTGCATAATAGTCCCACTCTCTCGTCCTAACTTACCGCAATACAGTGGTCCTGTTGCCTGAAACGGTGGTAAAACAGGATGGAGGGAATCGACCACTGTTCGGTTACTAAGGCTGTCGCTTAGTGTACGTTTTAAAGTAAATACTGATGACTTAAGTAATATTAAAGATATTGTTGTGCAAATTTCATTTTGGGACTTATTCAGTGTAAGTAATTTTGAAGTTAGTCTAATGAGTGTGCATCATCATCATTATCATCAACAGCTTTTGTCTGCCCACTGTTGGTCATAGGCCTTTCCCAATGCCTTCCACAGTATGCGGTCCTCCGCCTTCCGCATCCAATGACTTCCTGCCGTCCGCACT
>JAODUI010000012.1:7725929-7778294 GCA_027563995.1 Papilio gigon
GGACGGCAGGAAGTCGTTGGATGCGGAAGGCGGAGGACCGCATACTGTGGAAGGCATTGGGAAAGGCCTATGTCCAATGGCAGACAAAGGCTGTTGATGATGATGATGATAAAACGAAATTTTACTGAAAATACATTACTTGCATAATCTTGTCACTATTCCTTAGTTGATATATTTCGGGTTAAAATCCATAAATAAAAATGGGACAGTCATCATCATCAACATGCTATTGTCCTATGGGGGATCAGCACAGTACGTACTCTTCCATACATCTCTGTCAGCCGTCATACACAAATAATACACAGTCATTGCATGATCTTGTCACTCTTCCTTAGTTCATATGTCTCGTGTTAAAATTCTCCAAACAAAAACGGAGCGGTATACAATGTTAAATGTAATTAAGAAAGTTAGCCCCTGTCCTCGTGTAGACGGTGCCGAAATTAAAAATGTTAATTAAGCGTATTTCAATAATGAATGCGGAGATTCCCCCAATTACCTGCGCTCGCGGCGCACGCACTTTGACATATACAATATTAAAGCAGCCTTAACACTCGCTACTTGAGGGAACAAAAACAATCGCGGCGGTATGCGAATTGTGCCCAAATGCGACTCGTCCGACGACATTAAATAAATAATTACACATTTGTCAGATAGTCTTAAAAAGCGGAGTGGCCGCGACCGGCCGTATTCCGTATTTGGCGGGCTATGCCGGCGGGTTGCGCCGGCGCAGGTGACCGCCAATTATCGAAGCTCGCAAAAAGCTCGCTCGGACAAATTGTGAAATTGTAAGACCCTCGACTCCGAGGCATTGGCTTGCCGGGAAACACGCCTATTGGAGACGCGCTCTATTACATCGTTGCGCGCATGCGCGAGGGTTGCCAGCCGCTAATTCAAACCGATATCATGCAATTGTCATTTTATTTAAATCCTTTATAAAACGCGAAACGAAAAGTTTGTACCTCTGTTTAAGTATATTACACGAACTGTTTAAAATAAAAATGCGACAGTTAATATTGAGAAGAATTACATAAAGATAATATTAATGTAATAAGTTCTTTGATTACAAAATAAAATGACCGCGCGAAATACTAAAAAAAAAAATGTTAATCAACGTATGTGTTTTTCCAGACTATGTTTTACATCACAAATTCGGTATATGCGTAATAACAAACATCATATAAACCATGGCCTTTGTTTTTGTGCCCGTACAACACCTATCAAATTTTTTTTTTAATCAAACAGTTTCTGGTTTAATTAAAATTCAGCCAGCATTACATAGGGTTGCTCATTTCCATAGCTGTCAACACCAAAGAGGATACATAAATATAGAATCGCAAACTTTTTACAATATTAACAGACGATGATAATTGCTACAATCCATTACCTTTTCTGAAGGGAAAGCGCTCGCCATGCTCTTTTGTTTTTTCAACAACAACCGCGCATCGACCGCACCATATTAGCAAGGCAAAGTAATTAGGTAAGCGAGAATGTTTCATGTTTTTAATTCATAATAACCACCGTATCGATAACCCCTTTGAAAGCCTGCATCGACCTACATGGTGGCGAAGGAAAAATATATGTAAACAAACACATACACATTCCTTTTTTATTTACATAACGAACTTATCAAGATTAAAACAATGTTCTGTATATAATTTAAGTATTTTTATAACTCTATTATTTATGGCTATTCTATCTGCGTGCGACAATGAATAAAGTTTATTTCATACCCACACAGATTTTAAACTTAATATTCATACTAATATTTTATTACGAAAGTTCATAATGATGTTTTTATTCCGTAACTCCAAAAAAGCTAAACAATGCTTGCAGATATTTGGCATACGCGTAGAATACAGTCTGAAAGACCATTTTTTTTATGACATTTTTAATATAATTTTATATATATTTTTAGTCTAAACTAATTTCAATGTTGTGTTCGGCGTAGATTAATTGTAGCCACAACAAAAGCTATGCCGTTAAGGTCTTTCCTATGGCAACAATGACAATCGTTGAAAATATGTTTTTACTCATTGCTTAAGCAATGTTTGAGATAAACGTCTTATTACAGTAAATTGTTGTCCCATAAACTGCGCCGTGGTAAAAGAACACTACTTTGACTCGCAATTTTAACGCTAAACGCTACGTTTACAGGTGATTTACATGTAGATCGTTAAAAACTATTTATGAGTAACAAATAAATGACGACTACGTGTTTTTAGTCAAGAATCTTCTCAAACTAAATGCCTTCGATTTAACCTTGCTACACGGCTTTGAACTGTATAATGAACAATTGAAACTGTGTTACCAAAACTGAGATTACAAATTAATGTTTATCTTTGTTTATTACAGTTTTAACTGTCCAGCTCTACAGTTCAGTTAAAACAGGTGTATACCGGGCTTCAGTCATGCAGGCTTGTTCTTTTTAATGTTTCATATAAGGTTTTGCATTTTCAAAGGTAGTTGATTCTAATTATACAAGTAATAGGAAATAATGGCTTTCGATTACAATCGTATCAAATAAATATTATAAAATATATATACAAAAACTTGTTTATCAAATTATAATAGTCTGATAGTCATGTCATATACAAAAAGGTCAATAACAGGCTAAGGTTTTTTTTCACTGGTTTAAAACGTTTAATCTTTCGCCATAGTTTTTATCGAGCCACGGTTTATCGAACCCGGACACATCTCCATCGGAAAGCTTTTATCTCATCATAGAAAATTATGTTTTCGACATAGTTTTTATGTTAACTTGGAACCCTGTGCCTCAAATAGACGTGTAGTGTCTCTATGTTATGAATATTTGTTATTAAAAAATATCACAAGTGCCATGGCTTACCTAGTTGAATAGTTACCTACTCATACGTTTGTCTCATAAATTATTAATAATTTTATTGATTGTTATTGAAGGTGGATTTCCACGGCGAACCTGTCTGAATAACATTGCTCGTCGATATATCGTAAAGACAACGTAAACAGAATAACTCCCAGTGAAAACAGGGTTTAAGAGGTCTCCTCGCTTGTATAATGATGTTCAATAACTATAGCTTCTTCCGATGTTAATCATTTGCATGTAGAGACTTCCGTAATCTATGTTTGGTAGGGACTTCCTTTCAACACGACCACACTTATTCTAGCTGTTCTTTTATTGTTACATAATTTATAAGATTTTTAATGACAACAAAGTTCTGACCATTTCTTAAATATTTGGTCGTTTCTCTTGTACACATACGTATTCTGAGAGCACTACGTGTCTGCTTGATGAAGGTTGAGGATGAGAAGAAGCTTGTAGCGAAATTATACGAAGAATTGAAAGCCAAATTACACTTCACGTGAAAATGGGATCTGGATATTTTGGTGTACAAAAGTTTGATGAGCTGCAGTGTGTCTGCCTAGCCGTAGCCTTAATTAAGCAATTTATTAATTTTCCTTATTAACTATACCTCTTACGTTACCTTTGTTTTATGTATTGTGTACGTATTATTTCTGGTGTTTGTAATTCAACAATAAATGTTTTTCTTTCTTTCTTCAATAAGTATTCACAAAAACAATACAGCTATTTTCAATCATAATTTGCTTGCTACAAATTCTATTTAATCTTGTTAATGTTGTAACCGAATTGTTATATCCAATTTGTAACATTATTTAACGATTTCCTCGTTGTAATATCGTAGAAAGTTAAATGAGAGAAAAAAGAATTGTATAAGTGAGGAGCAAAAACACGATAAAGCACGCAAATACCCGATATGATTTGAGGCGATGGATGTACAGAAGGAACTATACCATTTTACGTGTATTTTCTCCTCTTTACATTTAAGGTAGATAGGTAGGTAATGCGCCTGCAACAACTTTGCATTCATTTGTTACAGATGTCTATGGGTACCGGTCCCGCATTAGTGACCCGCTTGTTTGCCACCGTTACTATGAAAAGTCTATTAATGGAAGACACGATCGATATGGAAGTAATTTAAGAGTACTTAAAACTGAATATTCTCAATGCTAGTTTACTCAGTTTAAAAGAACACAGCATTGCTTTTAAAATGAATAGGAACAAAATTGGCAAATACAAATTTAGGCCAGATTGAATTTTATCCATCAAGATTTCCATTGCATAAAATATATGTTGAGAAACATTCAGTTCCCCGTCTATTTTGTGTCTTAAATTGTTGAAATTCCCAACCGTGCTGTTGATATAGATGGCTACAATGTTTAAAGTTTATTAGAATATTAATGAATGAGCATCGAAGTACTTACCTTGGTGCCGTGGTAGTCGTCGACGACGGACTCGTCCTTCCGCGCCACCGGGTACACGAAGCTCATGTTCAAGGGGGTACTCGAGGCGTGCGCGCACTGCACCACCGCACATGTTGACAACACAAGCACAACATAAACACACGGAGACATTATCAAGGCGTGCAGCCGCGAGCGAGCGTCACGGACTGACTGCTTCCACGGACGCACTCGCTTTATATTTAGAGAGACACAGACAGCCAGCCGGCTCTCGCCATCCGAGCTTTTGTCATGTTTTTTATTCTTCTGTCAGAAACCTCTTAGCTGCGAACTGCCAGTGCTCGTGACAATTTTAGAGCATAGACAATAAATAAATTTTACACAACGGTACTGTTTATTCGAGTGTTTCTTTGAATAAGTATGGTAAATAAAATGACATACAAGTAGAGGTACTGAAGAAATAGTTAATGTTATATTTAACTATACGATGATTTCAGAATCTGTTTTGTTTCTTAATAGGAGTGAAGTTAATTCAAGGGTGATGGGAGGGAACAAACATAAACAGAAATATGTCTATCGACAATAATTCGGACCTGAACATAAATCATGTTTGTACAAAAAACGATATACCTAATAGATTATTTCAGATTGTTAAAAAAAAAACAATCCATAATTACATCTCGTTTTTAACAAAAAGTAAAGTAAACTTTTTAAAGGTCAGGGAGATGCCAAACAAGTTTTGAGTTTCACACAAAAATACTCCTTTAATATGTTCAAGTTTTTTTTTTAGTAACTATCTACATAACATACGTTGAAGATAATCTCCGATGCAGTAATTATTATTTAACTTTCCCGTCCGTCCAGCATAAAAGCCTATCGTCTTAAATGGTACCTGGGAGGACTAGAATAATTTAAATTTATTTAAAGCGCCAATAGCCTAATGGATAAAGGTACTGATTGCCGATCACGTGGTCGAGAGTATGAATTCCGCCGATATACTGTTGAAAATCATATCCTAGTACAAACTTAGAATTTAGTTGCAGATTATTTTGTTGAGTTCAATGCATTTATCAAGGTATATGAAACGCATATCTAGTGTCATACGCAAATTATCAAGACGTACGAGATAATAATGTTATTGATGTAAAAATATAAAGTACTAAGTCACAGCCAACGGGAAATTATTCCTTCATTTAAAAAAAAACAATGGAATAGTGGAAAAAATCATAGAACTATTTTTACACAAAATACGATATGCATCGGATATTTGATGATACGTGATGTTAAATATCAATAAGTCAGTGTCAGTGGGAAATTTAATGCTCTCTATCAAGTCTCAAAGCATCCATTATCGGACATAACGTGAGTGGTTGTCAATTGATTTACCTTATCATTTTATCTCGTGATACGAAATACGAGACAAAAACTATATTCATAGCTATAGTACTGTTCATAGCTTAGTAGCTTACATAGTATGAGGTATGAAGGTTCCAATCTTTGTAAAAAAATATTTTGACCGCGACATTATTCGCGCGGGAAAGAAAATATTTAATTGGCCTATGTTTTCTTTCAGGCTATGTTCTATATAATCTGTGTTGGAGATACGTAATAAAAAATATCCATACATCCATCCAAAGATTTGTCATATTAGATTGAAGTATGTAATTTATTTTTCTGATAAAACTATTTTAATATCTCCTTTAATATTTTTAAGGACAATTATCATTTAATAAAAGCACATTAATATGTTAATTGGTTAAAAAAAAGGATCATATAACTGAGTACAGAAATTTAAATAGCACAGTTGTTGCGCACCAGTATTTAAAACAACACAAATATGTTGCCAAAGAAAATTAAATGTCAATTAAAAAATAATTATAAAACATAATTTAAAGATTATTTTTTAAAGTGGCCAGCAACTAGTTCGATGCACATTAAATAATCCCAGTTATAATAACAAATTCAAACACAGCAACTTCTTATCTCATTTTATCAAGTTCGAGTAAACAATACATGGCAACATTTTAATTGTTGTCAAACATTTTTAAGAATGTATTATTACTTTTAGTGCACTGTAATATAATAAAAAATGCCTACTACTATAGAATTAATTGCTTTTCCATTACTATGGTATCTATTGCTTGAGTTGGCATATTGGCCCGAAGACATACTTGTTTCCGATACCAAAACAAATGATCAGACTATAACATTGTAATTTTTCAACAAATTGTTAACCTTATTAGAGTACACATATAAATTTTTTCATATTTCATAACCCAGCAAAACTGGAAATGGAACTAGCTAGAAACAAAATAATTTGAATATAGGATTCCAATGTTGTTAGCAAAAGAGGGTAGAAGTGTAAGACTTTAGTCACCATATATCGTGTTTCAGTTTGCTACGCTATATTTGATTTCATTTCTAAGCAATTTGTAACAAATTTTTTCTACTCTAACTTTCTAATTTGAATCTATCTAGGTGTATCTAGATATGTACCAAAGGGTTATAATGTCAACAATTAAATTTATGTAATTTAATTCAGAAGAAACCGAAGGGACAATTAGTTTAATTTTTTTACATTTAAATAGCCATACTAATCTGTCAAGTTTTTGTTATAAGGTATAAAATATATTGAAATGTAATGATAAGAAATCTTCATTAAACAATATTACATTGAATAATAAAGTTAAAAAGGATAGTTTTAATTAAAACCAATGCAGGTGACTAAAACTGACTTCAATTAACATTTATCAATTAAATAAATTTAAATGTTCATACAATTTAACACTCGGTAAGAAAGATCAACAATTACTTTAAAATACATAAGATTTAAATAAAGTAACATACCAATATTTTGGAAGCTTCAACAAAACTACTTGTTCGATACGCTAGTAAAGATTTTTTGGTTTGTTTACACGTAATTTTAGTTGTATTTGCGTAAATTCTGCAATGATAGGCAGAAAAGCGACGCACCGCCATAAAATTTGACATTTCACACAATGTTGTCAGTTGTCAGGTGTTAGGCAATTATAAATTTAAGGAGAATTATAGTAATTCAACTTGGACAATGGATTTTTATAGACATGATTTATTTAGAAAAGATAAGTGTGAATTGCGATAAAAAGGTAATGTGAAGTGCAGTGTAAATTAATGACATTAATGTATTGTATGCACTTGTAATAACAAAATGCATAACTAGTAATGAGATAACCGAACCTATTTTTTGCCTAAACGCATATAATAAAGCATATTATAGTCTCTGCTTTTTCTAAAAGAACAAGAGATCTCTTTTATTATTTAGCAGTTGACTACATCTTTATACAAGTAATACAGCAGCGGAATCCCACAATACCTGTGGGTCTTGAGGTCAGTTAAGCTGGCGATTAACATGAGTGTCTTGACGGACGTAAATTGTAAATATTTGCAAAGAGCGAGCTTTGGTTCGTTAAGAGTTCTTCATGACACCCGTATACTCGCGAAGACTATTTGCTTGACTTAAAATGGTCCGCAACTGTTCAAATTGACTTCGGGCTGAATTGGCGTCTTTAAACTTTTTTTTCTCGGGCAACACTGCGCTTTTTGAGTACAGCAGAATCAAACAATGTGTATTGTTCATGACCATTTAATCAATTTAAAACAAGTATTTGTTGATAATATTATAATAGAACTTATTCATAAAACAGGACACATGTAACATAAAACTAACGTTGGGATAAGCCATCTACAAAATAATTCATCCTCACTGGGAACGGCCAAACATATTTTGGAACCGAACATCGATATGTCACGATCTATAGGGTCACATTCACGCTAGTATACTAATCATATATTTGAAAAGTTGCGTAAGATTAAATTTTTATTCAATTTGTAAGAAAATATTTTAGGTATTGTCCTAATACTGATACAATTTAATCTAATCATAAGAGTTTGAAATAATATTTTTCCTTTGTTATCATACAACTATTGAAAGCGTATATTCTTAGAACAGCAGTATAACTGTTTTAGGTTCGTTGTTTTATTTCGGAATCATCGTGTATTGGAAACCTTTGTCAAGTTAATTAAACTATGTATCTAAAATATCAAGTAAATTAACTAAAGAATGTATGTATATTTAGTTTGGTCGCGTCGTCGTCGAGAAAACTGAGTTCTACTTTACTGTTTAGATCTATAAAAGCGTTTTGGTTGACAATTTTTTAGGTTAGTTTTAAAAGACGATAAGATTTAACTATTTTACAGAATACCAAGAATTTCTAAGATGATACAGTATAGCATTGTGACGAGAATTGATTTAAAAATGATATAAATTTTCGGTATTTCCTGCATTTTAGAACTATAGTGTTACAAGATATAGTATAGTTATACATTACTAATAATTTAATTCCCCAGAACAAGCGCGATCATCTCTTTGCTGGAAGACACAACACAAGATTAGTACAGACCCAATAGTGTAATGAACAAACAGAATGTCTTTAAAAAATGTCCAAGATTCTTTTTGGTCATTACTACTATTGGGTATTGCTAAATTTTCCTGAACTTGATTATACTTTTAGTAACAATTCCGAGTACAATTCACCAGTTTGTACTACAGTAAAATTCCACTGCTGCGACCTCATATTGTATCTGTTTAATAAAAAAAAGCATACAGACGAATTGATAACCTCCTTTTTGAAGTCGGTTAAAAGAGTGTGTAAGGGATGGCAACACCTACAACTGTCACGGCAGTGGAATTCTAAATGTTGTTAGATGCAACTAAACAATTAAATTATTGTATAAATTTTACACCAACCTTTGCCCACTAACTCTATAAAGCTCATCTATACCATAAACATCAATTCAGACGTTGTTTACTTGAATATTTAAAGATTATATCATTGTATAAATAAATAGTTTTATGAATTAAGTGCTTTTTATTACTAATTTAGCTTCGAATTAATACTGATCGTATTTGAAAAAAACATTAGTTTTATAACTTATTGTCTATAGTTATAACTAACTTCAAATGCACATTTATTCGGCCGAACTCGTCTCGACAATAAATAATAAGTTGAAAGAAAAAAAAATACTAAATAAATATTGAGAATTGATAATTACTGGGTCATACGTTTCTTAAAGAAACGTTAATTAAAAATATTAAATTTAGATGTTTTAAAAAATCCAATGATAAAAATGAATAAATAACGTAAATAAATTAAACTATCAAGTCTTTAAGATTACAACATAATACTGATTTCGCATACAATATTAAATAATTAACAATTTGGATGTGCTCACACTATACTAAACAAATAATTAGTTAACGCTACAGAAACATGTGTGGAAATTCGACTTCAATGTTTAATTAATTTCTTGATACAATAAATACAAGCACATAGATAATCATAAAATATATACAATGTATCAGCTACTTACATAAGTCCGACGGACTATAAATAATACTAACAATTCATAAGTCCAATCAGTCTCAAATCCGACACTTTCGTCCGATACTTATTTCTTTAAACGTCTTCGTTTTGTTTCTTAACGTGTTTTCACTGCCAGAAACATTACCAGCATGTTTAAACGAATGTTCCACTATTACAAAGTTCCAAAGAGCGCACAAATGAGATTTTATTACGGTAGAAGAAGAAAAAAAAGTCACTATAGGTAGCCGTTGGCTTAGACAATCGTAACAAGAAAATGAGATTGTTATAATGCTTTATAAAGCGTACGTACGGGTAGCTAAGGTAGAATGAGATAGAAGATACACGAGGAATTGCTAAATGTAAATACATAATTTGTTTGATTTTTCAAATATCTTGGCGTCCCCAGGTCATCTGGGTGGCCATCCTCTCGCATCCCTATACGCCCCGTTAAACCTAACATTGCCTGCCGCCAAAATATATGAAAACCTATACACTATTATCTATGAAACCTTCGTGAACTGTCTCTTTCATCCGTTACACGTTTAAGAGAAGCTGTCTTGCTCGCACTCGTCCCAGCTGTCGCAGTCGTAGTGGTCGCAGTCGCAGTCGATGTCGCAGGCGGCGTGCCCGGTCGCGTCCGAACTGATGTCCGTCAGCGCCGCGTCCGATACCGGCTTCGATGATATATCTAATATCTGTAAAACAAATTGATACTGTAACTTAATTATTTGAATAATGAGTTATTTTGACCCATCAGAGTAATAATAACGTTGCCATTCACCGTTAAAAAGATTATCAAAATTTGTGATTACGGTTGGCATTTCTGTACGGATTAGCAGTACCATAGATGTTTCTGTCTTAATAACATGGTTTGAACATGTTTTGATTGGATAGATTTGAGAGATTGAAATTTTATTTACAAAAATAATTGTGACTAAGGTGGATGTTTTGATATTTATTTTGTGTATTTTTCCGGAAATCGATACAAAGAAGTGTCATATTTGAGGTGTGGTATATTACTTACATCGGCGGAGGAGCGCAGGCTGTAGTTGTCGGAGTGCGCGTCTCGGTCGGCAGCGGAGAGCGCGTGCAGCGCCAGCGAGCCGCGCTTGCGCTCCTCGCGCGACACGTTGCGCACATCCGAACGTATCGCCATCTCTGACGGGTTCGAACGTTCTGGAATTATACAAGATAATATTAAGTAAATATTTAAAAATAAGGCTAGCATTCACTATAATGTTTACCTTTAACGTGTGGATCAGCAAGGGACACTGGGGAGCTGCTTTTTGGCGAACCAAGACTTCCGCTGTAGTACATTTCTGGATTTGCTTCATGCCGATCTGAAGAAAAATAATTATTTATTGATAGTCAGAAGTTTTAAGAATATTTCCACAAAGAGATTAACTACAGTCCCAACAGTTCATTTCCACTGATCGGGACTACTCCGGTTGGGTTCAGTTATTACTTCGTACTGCAGATTCGGCTACGTAAGTAAACTTGACTGATACTAAAATGGCCAGTCACGCGGCTAGCCACTACGTTAATTAACCTCTTCCTTTTGAAAATTAGACGTACCACAGTCGATGACTTCTTGGAAGACATAATTATTGATGTTGACTGGCTGCTTGATCCAGGGGTGCGTCATGAGCTGCGGCACGCTGCAGCGGTGCGCCGGCTCCTTGCACAGCATCCATCGCAGCAGATGCTCCATATCTGAAACGTCACAACGTATGGGTAGACTAGGTAGGCAATGCCAATAAAAAAAATGATTAAAAAAATGACTAGGAAGTAAATTAACCTTCGGAAACCATTTGTGGGAAGGCAAGAGGTCCATGCACGGTGTCCTCGATGTCAGAGAATGGATTGACAAAGAATGTCAGCACATACAGTGTTATCCCCATTGACCACATTTCCAGTTCGGGACCAGCATATCTGGAAATTCCAAACGTTAGTAATAAAAGTATTTTTTTTTATAATTTCATATTACTTTTTTCTATTTCAAAATAATAAAATAAGCAATTGGGTCTTAATTAAGGCGACATCATCTCTGTCCACAGCCTGACATAAGCCTTCCCCGAAACATTTTTAAATCCGCTGACGAAATATACAAGAAATATAATTTTGCTTCTAATTAACTCTAAGGTCTCATGTTATAGTGGTGGTGCAGTACACACTTATTTCCGGTGAGCACTTCAGGGCTGCAGTACTCGGTGGTGCCGTAGAACGTAGAGAAGAGCGTGTCGGGGCTCATAAAGGTCGCGGAGCCGAAGTCTATCAGTTTCACGTGGAATTTATTATCGATGATGACGTTCTCATCTTTTATGTCTCGGTGCAGAATCTTCAGTGAGTGCAGGTACTCCACAGCTTGACCTATCTGGAACACCGTAGTTAAGATTACATAAACAACAATAAAAAGAAATAATCACACAAATGATGATCAGCGACATCTATGGTGTTTTTGAAAAAAAAAACAGTTAAGCCTCGAATATCGATGGAAATGTTTACGCAACAAATGCTGCCACTTGTAGCTATTGTTTTTGCAGCAGGAATATCATAAACCATCAGCAGATTTGTGTTAATTTGCTAATATTTCTTTCACCATTCCAACTAAGCTAGACTTATGCTAGGATATGGTACAATAGTTAAATGGCAGGATTCGAACACTCTACGTGATGAGGAATTCGTACGTTCGTATATCTACAAGTATAGGTTTATTGAGCTCCTTAAGGAACACAGTGACAAAAAAGGTTTTTTAGATAAGTGTGTAGCTAGTCACCTGTCTGAATATATAACTAATGAGTGGCTCGTCGAGCCGGGGCCTCCGCTCTATGAACTCGAAGAGGTCCATGCCGGCGCCGTGCTTCTCCATCACCATCTGGAAGTACTTGTCGTTCTCGAACACGTCCACTATGCTCACCTGTAATACACAACTTTATTTACATGGGTCAAGTCGAAAAAAACTTTATGCGTTACAAAAACACAAAAAAGAATTCCTTACAAAAAGTTTAATATATTACATAAATTAACTTTTTTTTTACTTTTAAAATATACTTACAATATTGGGATGTTTAAGCGTAGTGAGCAAGCTGAGCTCCAGCGGCACCTTACGGCCGTCGGGCCCGTCCACCCAGAACTGCGCGCCCACCTTCTCCTTCAGGATGAACTTGGCCACCGTCAGCAGTCGGTCCGACCGCCGGTACGCCATCTTCACACAACCGTATGCTCCTTTGCCTTGAAAGAACATCGACTGACGATAATTTATAGCGGGCGGATAGGGATACGGAGGGAGGCGGCAGAGGACCTTGAGATGCCAAGATATTTGAAATGACGAATAACTGTTACTTAGTTAACCCTAATTATTTTGTAATTGATCTCACGACGTGAGATAATTCATACTTCGTGAAGTAGTTTAATGAAATAAATAGAAACAAGGTATTAACTTGCAAAACTTACCAATCTGCTTGAGAGTGACGTAATGCTTGTTGTACTCGCCGGCGACCTGCTCCTCGCCGCACTGGCTCATCAGCGACATGGACTGCGGCCGGCTACTCACTGACTTGTTGCCCTGCGAGATGTATCACTCACACATTGCACAATATTTGCTCTGCCTACTGATGTTACTCGGAGAAGAAGCTGACAGTGTGAACTCACGGTGAGGCTGAGAACGACAAGCGAGTTGTCTGCGGTGGAAGCGAGGCTGGAGGCGAGCGTGGCGTGGCGCGCGTCCTCGCGCCTCACGCCCAGCCACACGCAGCGCACGCGGCTGCCCGTACACAGCTGCATCGTCGACACCGTGTACACCACGTCTGCACAATGCACACAACACATCCATATATAAATATACCGAGCAATCAATAGTTCTCTGAAAATATCATATCATAATTCTGTGTCTTCTGTAATCGTAAATTTCTCTGATTCCACCTTTTTTTTTATTATATTTATCATTTGTTTTAAGAGAAGAGGGCAAATGAGTGACCTGAACAGCGACGTTCGTGGCCATCAACAATGCTAGAGGAACTGTAAATGCCTTACCAGCCATTATTAAGTCATTATGTAAAAAACTGTAAACATGTGGTAATTTTCTAACAGCTGAAGTTAAACAATAGATGTTATGCTAGCTCGTTGTTTTCCTATCAAAGATAAAAAATACATACTGAGCTCGGTGCCGTCCTTGTGCAGCACGAGGCCGCGGTAGGCGCCGTCCCCGCAGTCGGCGGCGGGCGCGGGCGGCCGCGCCTGCTGCGGCGTCGACGTCGTCACCTGGCTCCTCAACAACCGCTTGGCCACGCACGGAGTCTCCGGGGTTTCCTCTGCAAATACATAACCTTGAATGGTCTAGATTTTCTGGAAAGAAATTAGTACTAAACTTAGATGACCTGTAACGATAAATTCATACTAGACCAGGTCATAACAATTTACTATTAACATCTGTTATTTTTTATTTCAATATATACGAGAAAGACGATTTGGATGTGTATAGTTGATATCTTTGTTTTTAAATATGTTTAAGTTTTGTTCATTAGAAGAATGAATAACAAATTATTAAGAACATACCTTCAAACTTCTTTCTAGGTGCCGATTCAGTTTGTGTCTCCAAATCTATGTCATTACTTAGACTATCAACACTGTCGTTACCATTGTGTTTCGGCAGGTCCTCTATCTCGCAGCCTGGAGGTGGCATCTCGTTGATCGGAGTCAAGAAATCAGCACTGGTCTCATTGGAGTCACAAAAGTCTAGTGATATACTGCTCTTGTCTTCTTTCCCTTGGTTCACTTTAAGAGATTTACATTTACCGGAGTCGAAGGAGAGACCTAGAGAAGGCTCGTTTAACCGGACTCTCGGTGTATTCCCTGTCGGGGTCACTTCTTGAGAATGCTGTGACGTGTAGTAAATGGATTCAGACTTTTCTGAAGGTTTCGATGGTGCTTGCTTACTTTGGTTGCTGCTCTGTTCGGAACGTAATATGTTCTCCGATCTCGACTTGGAGATACTGCTATGACAATAGTTTTCATCATCAATGGATATTCCGGACATGCCCGAGGTAATATCAGGTAATGCTGATATATCATTCCTCTGTTCAGTCGTACTGATACTGGAAACCATGTCCTGCGTGGGTGTGGGTGTGTGAGTGACCATACTGCAGGATTTGTCAAGGCACAATGCACTGGAAGATTTCTCTCTGGTTGTAGATATGGATTGTATAGATTGATGAACGTTGAGCGACATACACGCAGATTTCTGACTGCCATTGAACGCCCCGCAGGAGTCTTCGTCGGTATCTGAAGCTAAAAAAGCTTTTTTTTTAAATTACCTTTTGATCATTATCAAACTGCTCTTTTCCACTCATCTCTGTCCGCCGCTGTATCATTCACACCCTTCTTACCCATATCCTCTTTCACACAATCTATCCACACCATGCCACGATAACCTTTTGCTTCACAGTCACCCTTTCATACTTAAGATATAATTCCCTCATCTTTATCACTTACCTGATGCATCATCACCATTATTGACAGGTGACAATGTCATATTCCTATTCCTGTCCCCAACTTTGACCATGTCCGCCTCGCGGCAGAAGTTGGGTATGACGTCGGTGATGTGGTGCCCGATCACCTCGGATTGCGACTTGCCGAACGTCAGCATGGCGAAGTGCTGGTTGCACGCTGTTATTATACCGGCTTCATCCACCACCAGAAGTCCGCTTACGTTAAAAGTTACCTGTGTAACAATAACAAATAAATAAATAAATAAGGTACAGTTTATTAACCACAAAATTATTTAATATAAACAACAGCACTATTCTAATTGGACCATTGATAAACTGTCTGAATACAATTTTTTTTATACAGGCAAAGATAAAGTATGAAATTAAGAACTAACTACAGAGACAGCAGCTTTATAGGATCATTTCAATAGTAAGTTCTTTGCTAGATTATGGAAGGTTCGTGTACAGACTGCCTTAAAGAATTTTAGATTACCTTACTAACTAAAATGTAATACATACCCTAACATTGACAATATACACCGGTCTCTCCCTGTTAGTTTTAATTCCCGTCCACGGTGAACATTCTAGACTCGTAGTTTTAGATATCCATAAGCACAGCGGGAAGGAGCCACCATCTAAAGTCCTGCCTGTAAAGTGATGGCAAAGAAAAATATATTAAAAAAAAATAGTTTGAAACACTTGATACCAAAATGATAGTTACTCAGCAAAAGACAGTATTAACATGAAATTGTAGGCGCTGAACACGTGAGGTCACTTATAGATGAATTGATTTAGACGAAAAAAGTGTGTTATACTGGTCAATTACCTGTGGCTTTCTGTTTGGAGATGTTCTTAGAAATAGGCGTATCATAGGGGGGCAGGTGTATAGAAGGTATGAGCGAGGCGACGGGCAGCCCCACCAGCTTGTCTGCAGAGTCAGCCTGGAACAGCAGCGCTGCATCTCCCCCGTCACATGACACTATGATACCTGTCTCCGCATCCACTGTTAACTGCAAATCATTGTTGATTATAGGAGACTCTTAACGTCCATTCATACACAAATATTTCTGCAGCAATTAATAATTTAATCTACACTAATAAGGCAAGATTTACATTTATCATTTACCACAACATTTTTACAGCTGACAGGTTCTGCGATAACCAAGCAGGGTCCATCATTGTCTAACTGCCTTATCCAGAGCGATACTTGAACAGATGTCCCATCTTTAGACAATAATTCTACCACCTGAAAATATAGCAAATTTGAGAAACATCGCTTTTTTTAATATCAATCTTTTGTATCCATTACCTTTCCACTAAGTAAGACAACAGTCCCATCCTCAGAAGTGTCACCTTCCTCTTGTTCATTTAAACTAAATATTTTGCTGCTTCTTTTATGGATTAGATCCGAGAACCGCAGGCCACACAGCTCCCCCGACGAATAACCAAGAAGGGAACATGCCTTGTTATTTACAATGAGAATCTGAAATTAAGTTATTTAAATTTTTAATTCACTAAGACTAGCAACTGTTGCCATTTCACCATTAACATCATATCAGCCACATGTTATCCACTGGGGGTACACCTCTTCCAAAGATAACCACAGTGATTGGTCCTCAGCCACCATCAGCCAGGTTACTTTATTAAATGTATAGTAAAAAAGGAATCATCCTCAAACAGTGCAAATTTAATTACAGATGACACATTTACAATGAAATTTGCATACAATAGATTTATTCTTGCTTTTAATTTTACCTTAAATGTACTGGGTTCAATAGTGAATACAGCCTTGCTTGTATTGATAGCTTGTTGCAACCGCTCCGTCTGAGATTGTGCCGACGACCCAGCAACATCGCCCACAGCCAATGAAGTGTTGAAGCGAAGACCATTTGGACCATCAACTAGAATTATTAAAAAACTTTCTTAAGTCTTGATCTATTTTACTTAATTACTTTTAAAATTTACCATCGTAGTAGATACATAAGAATTTATTTCTTAGATATCTCACAGATGTCCTTATTGTTTGATTATTATTAATTTTTCAGCAAATCTTACCTCTTACTAAATCTGTTGCTTGTTTAAGTTTAGTTGGAGTCTCTGAATCCATCCTGATTGGACGTATTTTGCGTCTTATACGAGGAAAGCTTTGATTGCCTTCAAATGAATTATTCCAAACATCATGGAGTTTACGCTGAGTATTGACCTTCCTTGAAAATTATTAATGAAATTTTAATTGCTAGATATTCTTTACAAATTTATATGAATTAATCCATAAATCAGAATTTGAACTGTAACTATTTAATGATAATGTTGTTAACAGCAAACTTACCTCCATACGTCATATTTTGAAGCTTTCTCAGGCGTAATAAATTTCTCAATTTCATTACTCACTCCGTTGAAATGAAAACGTTTCGTCTGTAACGTTGTAAATTGTTAATAAAGCCAAAGTATCAGAATAAACAACGTATTCCAATCACTTACTATTTGCGGTGATAAATTAAGATGTTCGGGCGAGTAAACATCGAAGAATTTACCCAATCTAGGTTTCACTGGTGTCAGTATTGGCGTATTCGTTTCTGAATTCCTGCACAATAATATAGTTTCTATAATTTAAGTTTGGTTGGCGAAAACACAAATATATTCGTGCATCGGACATCTCCTTTATGATTTATTTACATGTTACGAAGTTATTTTGGTACAAAAATCAATACAATCCAGCGCGCAAGTTCAAAATATCGAAGCAGTACTCCTCTGTAACTTCCATGTTTTAGTTACCTGTTAAGATTGAATACACCAGAATCTTCCATTTCAAAATTATCTTTCTTTTGCAACTTCAAGTTAAATGTGAAGTCGCCTTGAACAGTTGCAAATTATTGAGACGTTTTAAATTTTTGAAACAAAAGATTGCAAACCGAACCGATAACGTCTTGTCAAGTTTTATAAATGCATTCAAAATAAAATATGAGCAGATTGTTCGAAAGACATATAAAAATGGCAAAGTTGAATTAAAATAGTAAATATAAAATAATGCAATGAATAAGCAAAACAGAAATAAAAATAATGCATAAAGAAAGGAAAATAAATAAAAAATGACAGGTGTAAGGACCTGCGCCATCTAGATGTGAAAAGTGAAAACAATACAACTTGTAACAGGTGCATGTTGTGGTCTCCACTTTGGAAACACCTGTATTATATCAATATTGCTACGTACAGATTGCATTAACCGCTGCACGAATGATTGGCTTAACTGATGACATTACGACCACATAGAAAAGGTGCGAAGTAGAAGTATTTCCGCGTTATGCCCGACTTTGATGCCGGATGCCAAATTCCAGTACTCCTTCCCTTCTCACCTCTTTCTAGTAATGAAAAGATTGCAAGGTGAAATCAACGGGGAGAAGATAGATAGTAATAATAATTTGTCCTCGGTTTATTTAATGTAGGTAATAAATCTTCAACACGTTATGCTATTACAGATGTCTCTGGATGTCAGTCACGGAACATCAAGTGTCATGTTCACTCAATTGCCGCCTACTCGTATTTAAAATCCGGTCATAACCATCAAGATATCCTTCTAGACTGCTTTTTATACAAAATTATAAATAAAAAGCTCTATCCGCATAAAATTACAGACACTACTTACAGATCAATCGTTCCGGTTGTCTGTACTTTCAAAAGCCAAGGTCTTTTTAAAGTCCTTTCAACGTACACCCAATAAGGACACTTTAATATTTCTTTGTAATCATTGTTACATTTTGAACTTTGTAACCCATGGTCATAAGATTACCTTTATCTTGTTACATCGCGAACAATATTGTTGCTCTATTAAACATAATTAATGACGTTTAAATCGGGTTGAAGGTGGTAGATTCAAACTGGACACGACTGTAGGGCGTTGTTATGGAGACAAGGTTTTTTTTTTTTATTTCAATAATCGACTCCTCAAAATGAAAGTTGAAATCTGATTGGAATCTGAAGAATTTTGTGTTGTAGATTTGTTTTTATGAAACAAGTATGTTTCTAACGTAAATATGTGTATTGAAAAATATGTGCGGAATTATGTATTTATATAGTTTAGTATTGATATAACAAGTTGGCATATAAAGTTGCAGTCAGTAGACTTCATATAGTTCATGTGGTAAGGGGTTTGGTGTACGAAATTAGATCATTCAAACATTGTACAACGTCGTTTGTCTCAACTGTATAGTTGTACATGGTCGTTGTACGAATTATACAAAATAAAACGATGCGAAATAATTTGTGTTAATATAAGTAAATGGATCGGTATCCTCATATATTCCGTTATGGTCGACGTCACCAAACATACGCAAGTCGGAATACCTTAACGCAATCAGCTTAAAGCAAAGCTAGTAATTAATTCGCAGGCGTAACGTTCGGGCGAGTACGCCTTGTTGCTAAATCATGAAATAACTGCGCTTATTTCTTATTTTATCTGATTTTAATGTAATTTATAAGTCAATTACACCATTATCATGCGTTCAATCAAACATCTCAGCTTACATACAACACTTGTATCAATTATAACGTACAGGAGACTACCACTGATCTACAAAGCGCCCTCTACCGATTTTCACAAACTCTTTCAGCTATAACATCCGTTTACCGACATTGTCTTGTTCTATTCTAAATACAAAAGAAGTATTCTTAGTGGTAAGCTAATTTTATTCCTCGACTGTAAATCCATAAAATATCCCAGTATTTATCTCACTGGGTAGAGTGCAAATATCACGTCAAAGACAATGGCGTACTAAACATGATATAATTGCCGGCGATCGTTGGAACAATTGTACTAGATATACATTCGATATCAGGCCAAGGTTTCAAATTGAATGGAATTTGAGGTTTATTGTTTCACGAGTGACGTGTGACGGTCAATTCAAAATCTTTAATTACATATCTGTACACTAAATTTCTTACTATATGTACTGTCGATCAAGGTCTTGCGTGACCAATCAAATAGTATTTGAGCAAAGAGTTTTCATATGTGACTAAAGTTAGATTCTATTATAAACAACTGACGTGATGCGTGTACGAATTCTAAGCGTACTTCGTAATAAGCGATACATAATATGTCACAAATAACAATTTTCATACAACATTTTCGTACAATTCAAACGTAATTTTGTCGTATTACATTGTCTAAACGTCTACATAAATTGAACCACATTTTGCATAAGCATTCTATTTGGAGTAAACAAAAAGTTTTTACTACTACTAATCACCTCAACCCTGGTCACCTGTTCATCGGCTGGCAATTGGTGTTCATAAAGATGATGAAAGCTGATTGCTTTTATCTACAAGATGTAAGCAATTAAACACACCCTATTCGTTGCTATTGTTTCACACAACGGTAACCATTGTATGAAGATATGTATTTTACAAAGAAAGCCATTAAAAAACCAAGCGATGCAAGACCGCTATGCCCGTTGATATAACGTAAATTACGATTTGCAGGTCAAGAGTCTTGTATTAAACTTAAAATGGATATACAAAACTAGTCTATTACAGATTTATTATAAGTTATTAATTTCATTCAAGTAATTTTTTTTGTTACTAAATATTTTTTATGACTACAACATAGTTAAAACAGAACTAGTATATGGCTAACTTAAGAGTGATTGTATATCGTGTCGTGTGGAGTAATGAAAACGCTACGTTGACTAACAATCATCAAGTAGGAAGTAGTGTCATTGAGACAGAAAGTATTGTGGCGTGACTGATTCGTGCGACGAGAAAGTGCGCAACACGTGCCGTCGCTGATGAGTATTAACTACGATGATTAAGCAGATAACTAACTAACGCACTAGTGTTAGTGACCAATAAAGCCTAAATACGATAGAGTCTGTTGGTCAAGTTGAAATAACTACATCAGTTCTTGCCGCCGTACGTTCTTGGACGACGTGATAGACGGCCAGATACACCTGGTTTTCACGAAATTTCTTAATAGTGCGCTGTGGAAATGTCTGTCCTTGGTAATTCTAAATAGATTTAGGGTCGCTCAAGCAGCGAGTGAAAGGTATAGTAAAAGACATATGTCCAGTGGGCAGAAAAGGGCTAATGATGATGGAGCAGCGAGTATGTCTTCTTTAAAGGGCAATAACGCATCTGCTGAAGTCCTCTCGTGTGATAGAAGTCCATGGGCGTCGGATACCTGTAATCATTAAGGGTGTCACTGCTCGTTTAATCCTATTCAAAAAACAAAGTCTATTTTTAAATTGTATAATAACTTATATTACTATTGAAAACAATTAACAGAAGAGTACTTTTCTTCAAATCCCTATTTGTTCACTTAATTTCCTCCTCGGTAGTAACTTGAATAAGTATTTTGATCATAAATTGTGTAACCTTGTAAATTAGTTTATCAACAAATATTAGATCCGTAGTCATTTATTGTAGAGCAAAAACATATTGAATGAATATAAAATGGCGGTCGGGTAACGAGTATTCAATCCGGTACTAACTAAATGTTAATTAAAATTACCATTTGTGATTTATCGTTACTAACCCGTTCGTCCGGAACTGACGCGGACGGTACTGCGTACTGAAAGAAAAAAAAAATTATATTACTTTAAAATATTCTAGGTAATTTTATTCAACTTAATTTAACAATAATAATAAAGTATTTGAATATTTAATTACTTTTTATTATTAATACAACTTGCAATCTTGAGATCGCGACAAAGCGAACAGAACTGTGAAAAGAGCGACCGTTCGCTTTTCAGTGTTATGCCACTGGCTCTGTTCTAGGCCCAAAGTTAATATATTAATAAATTCTCAAATTTATTTATAGAACAATACGTTTAGCGAAGGGCCTTGAATGTAGAAGGGCGGATATAAGTCATAATGTCCCTTTGCGACAAGCCCTACAGTCCGGTCGAAATTAACCTAAACTAGACATATACATTGTTACATACTAAATACGAGTAGACCCTTGACTCTAATTGGTATAATACAAGTGGGCGTGGGAAACACAATCTCCTTCGTACATAATATTAATACTGTTATATATTAGTTCCAGTGTTAAGATAATCGTTAACAATTGTTCTGTCTCTTATGATTAAAATATCAATGATAAGTACGTTATACGACAAAATAAAGATGGTAGCTATTACCTAGGGTTGTCATAGCCATGTATGACATGTTACAAGTCGTCATCGTTGTACAGTTAACAGTTGACATACGCCATTGTTTGCCGTACACGGATTACAGTTTACAACTTGAGAAAGCTTTGCAAATATTATTTAAAATATATAGTCGATTGTATAAGTACATTTTATGTATTACTAGATTAAAATTATAGTTTGAATATTTTATCGTTGCTGAGTCATTTATGTTAATTTGTATTATTTGAACCGGCAATTAGCCAGTTGGGATAATAATGTATTAAATTGAGAAGTGGGAGTTCAAAGTGAATTGGGTTTTAGTATAATAAATATCAATCTAGATAGATAAATGTTGCCTGACCTTTGCAACATTAGTTGTGAAATAGCAACGACAAAATATTATTGCGGAGATCATGAACTAGTTTCTATAAAATATTTATACTCGGTGACTAGACTTGGTTAAGAGCACCTGTCATACCTCCATCATAATTGTTGAAATTCATTGCAGAATTTAATGAAGCGAGCTGACATTTTCTCGATGTCGTTTCGATGTCTATATAAAAATTAAAGTTCACTTTTTAAAGTGGTTGACGTCAAAAAGCACGCGTAATTTGCATGTTGTAATTTTATCTTGTTAAGTAGAATAAATAAAAAAATATAATTAATTCCGGCTAGTGTTATTAACAAAAACACTAACATATTGAAGTACTTTTTTTCTTTTCTTTAAATCTCACTAATTTCTTAAATGCAATTGTTTAGATGGATGGAAGTTTCTTTATAATCCCGCGCGGATGGAGACGCGAGAGACATGTAGTATTTTATGAAAATGTTATTAAATTGGCTAATCAAACTCATTCGAACAAGAATGTTGTCCCATGTTGTCTACAATTCACATAAAATTTTACTGTGTTTGCAATTTTTTGTGAGACAGGAGCATAATGTTTTTCAAGGCATATATAATTGTTTATACGTCCATGCTATCTGTTATTATAGAAATTGAAATTATTAATTACCCATTTATAGGATTCCACCACACAATGAAATGGAGGAGAAAAATTACGAAGGTTGAGCCAACCACCAGACAGAATACAGACTAGGCTGATACTATATGGTACGGTATTCAGATATATATGATGCATATATAGAGATGATATATTAAAAAAACAGTTGATAAAAAATAAACTACTAATGTTAACTAAATTCCGTAATTCCTATTGTATGCAAACAGTACTTTATTTACAATACTTAATTTCGTAATTGGTATTAACAGTAATGTATTAGGTTGTATTGTGTGTGTCGAGTAACAAGTATCTTATTTAATTAACAAGGCGGATATAACCACATAAGTATTAGTCGACCTTGTCATAAAAGCCATGTTACAAGGTTACTTGTTGAGAAGTTTTATAATCTTTCACCTCATTCGTGCTGTCAATTTAATTAACGAACAACGTTGTTTATTCAGGGAATAGCTGCATATTTTTCTTACTAAAATTCAATATAAATAAATATAAAAAAAACTCTTTCATCATCATCAACAGCTCATCATACGTCGTCAACGAGGGACTCAGAGCCTTCCATATTATTAGGGACGAAAAAACTATTTATTTCACAAAAACTTCGCATAGGTGTTGCTCTGCCTCCTGTAGTAGGTAGGGACCTGTGTGTTTTGTGTTGTCATCGTGTGTGTGTGTGTGTATGTGTGTGTGTGTGTGTGTGTGTGTGTGTGTAATACTAATATGAACTTTACATTATTTTATTTACTATGTAGTCGTCAGTACATATAATCTTACTGAGGGGCTCGGAACCTATCCAAGTTAAAGGTTATTATTATTAGGCCTAATTCACTCTTAACTGGAATAACTAAGTTTTTTATGGCTTAGAGAAAATAGCGGTTTCAAAATCATGAAATGCATTAAACGCCGCACTCAAAGACCGGTAATGGTTATACTTAAATCGTTACTAAATAAATGTTTTAGTAACCTATGAATAATGTTACATTCAACTAGCTTATAATTGTCATATATCTTACGCTGTACAAATAAACAAGAGTGTGATGTATTTGGGGCCAGTTACTAAAAGTAATCGGCATTCAATAAAATAGTACGCGGTTAATAAGGCGGTTGCGTAAGACCTTGCTCCTTTCACAATTGTTGTATAAGTGTTTGGTACGCAACTCGGCGCGCAGGCTCAGGACACAAGCGCGGGAAACAAGGCCGGCCATTACTGACGTTTGTGCCACAAACAAGGATTTACTATGTAATTTTTATAATCTATATTATACGAGCCGTGTAGTACTGGCCGTGTACGATTTTTATTTCTTTTTTATTCTACAATTTTTCCGCGTTTCACAGAAATGTATTTTACTGGTATTTCGCGGTTTTTTGCGGGTAACTATTTTCCAAACAGTGAAGGTATAGCTATATTGTTTTTAGTATTTGTAGGTATAGTTTCTATATTGTTTTTTTTACACTTTTATTACAATTAAATTGCGTGAGCAGCAGAATTGAAATTTATCTATTAAGATCAAATGTCTTGTAATTATTTGCCTACATTAAATGAGATTTGTTTAAGAGATTTCGAGGAATTAGTGACTTCATGACCAACGTTTACACCGTAATTCCAAATATTTATTCTATCCAGCTCAGGTTCCGGTATAAGTTTTAGGAAGTTTGTACTAAATGTAGCTTAAAATCGTAAGCATAAAGTTCAAAGTAACTTGAGTTACCCTTATTCTCGGAATTCTATTATTGTGATGCAATGAAAAATATTGTATCATAAAATCTGCCTATAAAAATTATGTCCATAAGACATTCTAGATCAAATGCCAGTAAAATGTCAATCTTTATATAGACTAATTGGCCTTTGACTATTGGCAACAGTCAATGTAAACGCCTATCATATCTATTTACGAACCTAAATAATAAAAAAATAATAAAGAAAATTATTATGATTATATATACTATTATTACATCAGCTAGATCCAATAATAATTAAAAAATAAAAATTAAATTAATAATTAATATTAATTAAATTAATAATATTTAAACTTAAATAAATTTAAATAGAAATAACTCCTATTTGAATTATATTATATTGAATTATACTGTATTAATATTTAATTATTACTTATATTTATATTTGTTATTAATAAAACACATGTATTATAATTTAAGTTACTAAGCTTTAACACATATAGTACAAACTTTTATTGTTTCGGTTTACTTTCCTCGGGTATAGATGGGGTTATTTTCAATTTAACAAAAGTAAATCGTTATTTATACTTATAATGTGAATGGACAATGAAGTAAAGCAGTGGCTATTGCCTATTGTGTGTAATGAAGTGTTAATTTCATTAGCGGAATAGCCTTAGCGAAGAGGTCAAAGTATTATGCGATGCAACCTCGCCCCGTGACCACGTAGATAACGTATTGTTGCTGACGTTACTGGGAAACGTACAGATGTGTACAAATACACACAAACAGAAGTCGCATGTGTAATGTGTAAAGTAGGGGTCAAGACTGTTACAATGTATTACATTATTACTAAACGTTACGTCGTTTTCAAATTAAAATTATTTGAAAAAAAAAAATGAATTTATTAAGTTTTATTAAACTCTCGACTCTACATATATTTACCTAGAGTTTGAGGGTAAACTTTAAATACCAATAACCTAATGGTTCAGAGATTACAGATCACGTCGGGAGTTCGAATCCCGCCGTTAGATTATTGTAAACCATATCTTAGCACAGGCCTAGACTTTAGTTGGCGTGGTAAAACAAATATTAGTAAATAAAAAAAATCTGCTAGTTAAAAAAATGTTATGATAGATAAGGTGCATGATGTTTAAAAAACTAAAAGAACTTTAAAATCCGTTGGATAGGCTAAAAGAGGTAGTATTTTGTGCCCATTTGAATATCGTGTCTTTAAGTTAACTGTAGCGGTGATGTCAGGTTATCTGTGGTGAGGGTTCGAACTAATATTATAGAATTAACTGTCAGGAACACCGCCGCGGTCTATCCAGCGATTTCTATAAGGATCAGTGACTGAAAGTCACTGAGTGGTTTTTACATTGCCATTTGTAGAAAAAAGACAATCAATATTAATTAAAACATTAATTATTACAAAACAACGTACGAGTGCAATTAACTTGAAACACTGTATGGTAATTTTTCTTGCATATCGCATGTCAAAATGTGCCAACTGCCCATTGTCTGGTCTCGATAGCTTAAACTGTAATTACAAAATGTGAGAACGAATCTCGAGGTTGGCCTTCATTGTTAGATATCGATACTTCAGTCGATAAATCGTTTTTATAATCGACACTGAACACACATCGGTAACGTTCGTGACAAGAACGACAACGGAATTATCTTTCGGCCCGGATTTGCTCAAATTTCGGTTCAAGTACACTGTAGAGACCGTACATTTTTTGCTGTTACAGGTCGTGGGTTTATTTTTTATGCGTTCAACTCAAGATTAGATTAAGGGGTTTTGTTATGCAAATTTGATACGGGACGGAAACCCCGACATTAAAACACATTTAATTTTTTTTTTTTAGTTACAATAAATTTTGTACGTAGTAAGTTAAATATTGAAGCGTTCAAAGTCTTAAGACAAATTTTCAAGTGTTACTTAATTTTACGTTCATTTTTTTTTCTACTCCAATTACGTTTGTGATTGCAAAAAGAAACATATCGTATTCAGTTCACGTATATAATGTAGTAATAGGAATTGTTCTCTACATTTTAAAAACTGCAGGAAACACTAAACCGCTCTCACTTAAAATATTTCAGTCGTTCACGAATTGCACCATTTACTCGTAATGTTATATGAAACGTTATTTTTATATTAATGTCTTCATTTTGTGCAATGATTTCAAATCATTTTTTAAAGAGGAATTTTATTTCACAAAACACAATTAATAGTTAGAATGTACAACCATGATCATCAAAGTGTAAGTTAAATTTAAAATAAACAAAGTACTAAGGTATATAAGGCTATGCTGGATGGCTTTTTAAGTTTGTTATGAAAAATTGCTCATAATTGAAATAGTGATTTTTCTGTATTTTTATACATTAAATTATTTTTATTTAAATTACATGTTGGCATCTATACATTATTGAATGCTGTAATGGTACATTAATGAATTATTATGTGTTTTCTATATATGGTTCGTAGTCTCGGACTGTAAAAATTGTTCCAATTATTCAGTCCGATGATAATATCAATCAGAATTCGACCTCAGTATTCAACAATCTCAATTCGTATGTATCATTGAACTTGTATGACTTTTGACTTAGTCTCTGTTGTTATTTGTGTCGAAATATCAATGTTCAGTGTCATCTGTCAAAGGTCGTGTCAGAAGTATGTTTTGGCAACGGTTTAGCTCCACTGGAAAACACTTGTATTATTACATATTGCTGTCCCTTTCGTCCTCTTTGATAAGAAAAGAGATAGCAATATTGCTGTATCCCAGTGTCACGAAATTTGTTACGTGAGATAAGTGAATTAGATGTGTTGTGAGAATTCGTCGCTAAATGCTCGTAGGGGTGTGAACGGGGTGTCGAAATCAACCTTCTGTTCAATGCGGCCCGTGTAATAGAATTGAATAATTCTTTTAGCGTATGTTACCAGATGTTATGTGTACCGTGTAATGCACTTTTCACCGCATCGATAATTGTACTGTCCTTTATCAATTGCTTTGATGGCAATGTCACTTTTGTTTTTACGATCTCATTTGTTTTTCGAATGACGTCAGCTATATAATTGACAACTGTTTTTTAAATGGTTAATTATTGTGTAAGGTTTAATTTTCTATGCAAATATGTTGCAGATTTCATCACGATGTTTTTCTTCAACGCGAGAACATCCAATAATGTATATATGAAATTCGAAAATCGAATAACACATTGATACTTAACGGAGATCGAACCGGGATACATGTTTCTACTGCGCTACCGTCTTTCATTCAGTATGCTCACTTTCATAATGATTTACTATTTACTGTAAATTAATTTCGCACAAGAACAAGTGTAATAAGAAATGTTGGCAAAGCGTTTACATCTCGAGTACCTATTGTGTCAATACGGTGTTTTTGTATAATACGACTGTTTCCCATATAGCGTCGAATTACTATTGCGTGCGACGTAATTATGATGAATGGTGTATTATCAGAGATGATGTAACGACGGTACGTACGTTGGCGATCAGCTAATATGCTATTTGTAAACTTGGACAATGCTGAAGATCTATTTGCACAACTGTTTCTCTAATTAAAAACATTACGTCGACAAATGTAACAAACATTTGAAATAAAACTCTTGGTTTATCGTTTAACTTTCGAAATGTGTAAATTTTCGTCAACAGATTAGGTCTATAATGAATGTAACAATTTATGTAACTAAATAATTCACAGCAGTAATCGTCAGAGTTTTCTATCCAAGAGTCAAATAGGACAATGAGAGGTATCACCGTGGGCCGCACATTCGTGGACGAAGTACTGGACACAAACTTTTTTTTTTGGCAATACGTATATAATACAAAAGGAATATTAGTGAATCATACAAATATTTATCTCGGATGAAAATTAATCCCATGGACACTTCTAAGTGTATTAAAACGATTTATTCGAAAGGTTCACCGGACGCTTAAATGTCTATCCGGGCCGTAGTTTACGACCACTGATTTATTTACGAAAAAACCTTTTTAAAAAGACTTTTCTTGACATTGTGAAACAGCCCAAAAGGATATAGTTTATTAGACATGTAATTTAAAATGTTTTAACAGACAACAGCCGGTCTAGGTGAACGGCGGGCCTTGGCCGGCTGCGTATGGAATGTCACTCCTACAATTCCAAGCCGTCAGTACAACGTACAACTGGCTATTTTTGAAACAACTCTTCTCTTTAGCTGGTTTATTTCCACCTGCGACACTGGTTACCTATTACGGTAGATTTGTTTAAATAAAAATCTATTCAATTTGACAGGAATAAATATAATCTAAGTTTAGTGCACGTTTTGTTTTAAATGTCATTTCTGAAAGTAAAATTCCACGTAACTTTGATTTGAAGTATAAACCAACGAAATTATTTGACACGGTGCGCAAAAAATTTACACTTATTGTAACCGCATTTTGAGAACAAGGAAATAATTTGTGATAACATTGAAATGCATAAATGTATAGGTAATCGATACTGATACCCAATTTATTGGGTTTTCAGTATTTTTATAGCACAAGGCGTATTTGAGTTTTAATTTGATAACCTTACTTTTATAGTTTTATTTTATAAGAGAAGGGACAAACTTGTGACGGAATCACAACGATGATCATTGACGCCCAGACATCCGCAACACCAAGAGATGCGGTGCCGGCCTTTGTGAAAGAGTTAAGCTTGTTTATGAAGGACCCTAAGTTATTTTATGCTTCATGTAAGTGGACTCATAGCTTCATTCCGAAGTACATTACAAGAAACGGTATCATTTGAAATACTAATGCCCAGGAAGTCATCCAGTTAGGTATAACTAATTTGACTAATTAGGTACTAAAGATGTGTTTTATATTAACACAGATGTTTACTAAAATTGATGAAATGTTTTAGATTTTCAATTAGACCTTGTCGTCAACATCGATGTGTTTCCGATGGACTGAACGATGCGTTCGTTACCTTATACAGAGAATTTTCTAGACTAAAAATATGTCAGCTCCGCAGTTATATGGCCATGTTATTTATACAGATAACTTACTAAGGTCATATCACTTTAAGTGACTGGATAAAATCAACATTCGATACGAACTCGATTAAGTTAAAATGTTAATATTTAACAAGGAATATTTTATATGAATTCTTCTAGAACTCAGTGCTAACACTATTTTTAAGTTAAGGAATAAGCAATGCTTGTTCAATGATTCATCATCAGTCCCCACCCACGAACTCAGAGCCTACACTATACTATGGGTGACTAGGTCATCAACAACACTAGATCAGTGTTGGTTGTTATATATTCACTCAAGCATTTATTCTAGGGGTGAAAAAAAAACTTACGTACCAAGCTTATGTAGATCAAAATTTCGATTTTTTTCTTAGTATATGCTTCTTACAAAATGAAGTCACCATACGTAACAATCATCACCATCAGCTGACTATACGTCCCCATTCAGGGGCTCGGAGCTTACCTTCCTATTAAGGGTGACCAAGTCATAGTCAGCTAAGTTAGACCAGTGCGGGTTGGTTGACTTCACACATATCAAATTAGCAAATATGTTTTTTTTTTAATTCAAAGTTACCAATGTTAATTAATAATACGTTAGTACAATATAATTACGTATAATTGTAAAGCTAAATATAGAATTAAATATACATAATTCACACAGAAAAATCTAATTGATTACACGACAACCCTAATTTAATCTTTAGTGGAAATAATCTAACGAATAACTGGTTTTTAGAAGTGCAAACTAAATAATTGTCCAGTTATGAACAGTTGTCGAAGTAATAAAGTAAGTTTGTTTAAAGGTCATTTGACTGGATTTTGTGCGGAAATTAAAAAGTTGGTGTTCGAAGTTGACAAATTGTTTTGAGAAATATAAATTGAAGGCACGTATTTTAGAATATTTATCTTGTTAGAATCCGGTTAACGTTTTTTAGAGCTAAAGTCCAGTAATGCGACTAGTGACGGAACAAAAAATATAAAAAAAAATATTTGAAATTCGAACATAATTTTTTTTATTTTATATTTATGATTAAAGCTTTATACACTTCTTTCCTACAATACATTTATCTGTGTGAAATTTCACATTCCTCCATTCAAGCAATTTCCTTAAAAAGGAGTACAAAGTTCTCGGTCAATATCTTAATATAATTTATTAGACAACACTAACTTCCATTTGCGTAACAATAATCTACAATTAAGAAATTACAATGAGATTTTGTTATGATATGAAATCAATCATTGAATGAAATTCGATTCGTCTATTTAGCAAGAGATATTGCGGCGACTGAAAATCGTATACGCAACTTTCAGTGTACACCAGCGTTGCAAGGTCACAATAATATATGGCTATCGGAGATCTATAGGATCGCTTGTTCCGCCTTCCTTGGTATTTGTTTTATAATAGATTAAAGATAAAATGCATACCTTGATGTAACAAAAACATTACAAGTACATTTAATTATCGAAATATACTATTAAAATATATTAGCGCCAATAGCCTAATGTTTAAGAGTATGGATAATCGATTAAATGGTCGAGAGTTCGAATCCTGCCATTCGACTATTGTTGTGTCGTCCTAGCACAAGCGTATTTCTTATTTGGTGTGATTAAGAAATATTAGTAAATTAACAAAAATCTGATAGTATTTAAAAAAAAAAACATAAAAATCTGAACATGTCGTTGCATGTTTCTATTCACATACACGTTCGCTGCGAAGCGAGGTCTAAATCATCCCTAATGCAACTTCCCTGTGGTGCGGCAAGGAAATACATTTGTTGTGGGAAATGGGGTCTAATGAACCGCGTGTCGCACTAACGTCTAAACACAGAGCGGGTCTATAAAACCTCGTACCGCAGGGACTGAAAGTACGCAAAAATTGATGCCGCAGCGAACGTGTTAAGGTCTAGTGATATTCACCATAGAGCTGCAATGAAAGAGGCATGTCTCGATATACAAAAGTTTTTTTTTTTATGAGGAAGAAAGTAGAACGACATCGCTGCCTGTAACAACTTTTCTATTACCAAAGAGACTTCAGACAGTTCGTGCCCACGGCGCATGCTTGTGACAAAACATCGCGAGCTCAAATAAGCTAATCGTGGTAAGAATCTCGTTTATTAGGAACATTACAATACAGCGCATTTATAGGTATAGTATTTTTTTTCTTTAATTCTTAATGTATGAGATAGATATAGGAAATAATTACATTAGATCTGTATGTTAATCTAAAATTATTTATCGTACGTACATTTTATGCGGACTGGTATTGAATGTCACGCCTTATGTTGCGCCATTAAAAGGCAGTTTAAAGCAATTTAACGTGAACCATTTAAAAATTGACCTGTATACGATTTCCTCAATGACTCAAATAATTTAAATGTTACGTATATACTGGCATTAGGAAAGGTTTTAGTATTGCCAAAAGAAAAAAAAAACTTGTCCATATAACTTACGGAATAATTTTAAAAATGTTAATATATCACGTTGGTTATAAACCATTTTATTAAATGGAAACATTTTTATTGGTTTTATTTAAGGAAAACGTCTAATATAATTGACATAAAGCACTTCAGTATTTATTCAGTTTCCTTTAATATTTTAATTAATATACAAATTTAAATTGAATCAGCATATTAATATTCTAACAGCCTGAAATGGTTTCATTTTTATATCAATATTAGTTTTAGCTAGCGACTTCGTAAGTACGTAATTATAAAAAAAAAATTCAAAGTATCCCTTGTTTTATTTAAGACAGTAAACAAGGTCTGTAAAGAATTTATTCGAGTTTAGTATAGAGGTTTTGGAGTTAACTGTTAACATTTATGAATGCAACACTTTCGCGTAATATTAGTATCATCATCATCAGCTCACTATACGTCCGCATCACGAGACGCTCAGAGCCTACCCTATTAGAAGTGGTGAATAGGCCCTAGTCAACCACTATGGCCCGGTCGTGTTGATGCTATTAGTATGAAGTATGGAAAAGGGAGCTAAAATATAATCTTGATTGAACCTAATAAGAGGCTACCTATTTTGACGTAAATTTTAAATATACTACTTATAAAACGGCTTCACTCATATGTAAATCGGTGTCAGTACCGACTAGTTTCGAGCCTATCGGGGACCAAGCCGTTTTATAAGTAGTATAGTGATATGTCTCACGAAAGTTTTAATAGTGTAAATTATAAAGCTCAAGAAACAATCGTACGTGGAATTATGAGGTCCTATACTACTTTCGTTGTATTGTAAAAAGTCAAACTATATAGAAGTGACATTTTTAAAACGCAGATTTACTTTCATGTTTAATTTTAACTACCGATGAAAATTGTAATACGCGGAAGTAAAAGGATAGGTCGAATTTAATGTTTGTGAAAGTTGAACTTCCTACAAGGTAATATTAACAAGGTAAATAAATGTTCAATAATTCAAATTTAATTTTATTTGATATATTCTTGTCGTTCACAAGCCTGTATCCAGCTGTGAGCAGACAAGTGCTGATGTCGATGTTAAGCACAAGGTTTAAATTTTACTTTGCTGTAATCAACTCTATAAAATTCAAAGTATGTTTAAAAGGTTACTTGTTTTATAAAAAGGCGTTCATAAAACAAACGAAATGGTAACTTCTAAGAAAATCGTGGTATTTATACTAATGGGGATTAGTGTCGAAACCGAGTCCAACCGTGAAGGTCGGTGTAACCTTTGTTCTAATTTCGTCAAGTTTTGCGTGGCCAGTAATAACTAAACACTTGAACATATTTAATCTTTTGTTTTAACGCTGACTCAAATTATTTGTACGTATTGTTTGTTATACTTTAACTGATGTCAATGGTATAATGCTCCCGCGATTAGTGGAGCGTGTAATGCCTGTTAATTTATATTAAAATCCTAACCCTTTTCATTCACAAGGGTTGTTATGACACGGTTTCTATTTCTAATAAGTTCTATTATGGAAAACTCTAAATTAAACTAATCTATCCTTGAATTAATATAATGAGATAAAGATTGCAGAGTAATATACGTGAATAATGAGAGTTGTGAATGTAGTCTGTTTTCTTGTATGATCACAATCAACATGATGGTCACGTCTTATTTTCAAGGTTTCGTTACAAGGATTTGCGGTTTAGGAAAGCAGTTACGCAGAGGAAAAAACTCATTATGTAAATTATGAGACAATTTACTCTGAAAAAGGTATCCTTTTAGGTGTAATAGCGTTCTCCGCCGCACTCGGCGACTGTTTATTGTCAGGCATAGAGACAATTTGTCTTAAATAAGCAACAATAAAATTGTTACCTTGGGACGTGAGCAATTGTATTAGGATAAAGGATTTCTTTACATTTAAACACTTATATATCGTAGTATGTTTAATGTAGTTCAAGGAGAATCTTTTGCTATTGTAAATATTAAAAAAGGTAATATAAGATTACATTAAAAGTAATTGAGCCATCCTTAATGGTAAAGGTAAAAGTGTTCGTTAATATTCATTGTAATAAGGACGTAATACGTCAATAATTATGTTCAGTACAATTATGTTAACTTCCCTTATCGTTCAAGTTTACATCGTACTGGCATTTCGTTATTATATTCATCTGTAAATTTTTGTAACTTATTTCCTCCACTCACTTTCATTGGTTTTTATTTTTGGCTCTTATATTGAGGAGTTTTAAATTAAATAATGTTTTATTTTATCAATAACATTAAAATTTCTTTCGATATCATTTAGTGCGTTCAACAATCTTTTTACATACCGCACGTGTTGGCTTACATACAGTATGCATGTAAAAGTCTACGGATGTGTATTAATGTTACATATACATGACGGAACCATTCAACGTTCAATCCTCGCGACAATGGAAATTAAATCTTATATATAGTGCAATGCGTTTATATTTAATTACGTATCATTGCGTTTAACGTATGCGTTCCGATAGTGGGTAACAGTTGAAAGGGTTCAATGGTTGACGTAAAGGCCGTTCGCAAGGCTGTTGCGTGTCCCCGACGCATTGCCGGAGAATTATTCATGATGTGATAGAAACGATCACAATCCGTGTTGGGAATTTAAAAAATGATTCTTTTAATGAATAGTTAAAAATTGAAAGTTTTAAAAGCATTAACAAGAGTCTTTCTACGTTGAGTAACTGAAGAAGCCACATTGATTGTTCAATCTTTATATTCTGAAACTTTTCCTTTATTCTCAAAGGCGAAAATATAGTTTTACGTATGTTCAAGAAGTGAGAAATTAAATATATATTTGTGTTTTCTTTACCTATAACATATTATGTGCATAAATTCTATTCGATAAGGGATCTTGCAACACGAACGTTTGCAGTCGTAAATTTTCGAAGACGTTGCGTTTCCGCGTGGCTGACGACGGAGTCTTTGCATACACTATAGATATTTTATAATATACCACCACTACAAGGATGTCACGAATTCTTATGATCAAATGAAGGATTTACAAATCTTTTTAAAGTCAAAACTTTATTTTAAGTAGGATTATAGGGATAACAGAGAGGCTTAAGGAGGTCTAATTAGATTGGATAATCGTCACTACTGTTACGTAAAGTGTCGTTAACTTACAGACAGACAAATTTAACAGATATAGTTATGTATACCTGTTTACGTCACGAATAAGTTAAAAAAAACGTCATAAAACATTTTATTTAAATTACCTGTATTTCAACGGTTTAGTCAAGCTAGTGATGCTGTATAAATAAACATAAAAAGTAACTTTTCTTGCGGTTTATTATGTTATATAATATTTTATAAACATTACGTGCCGTCTGGTCCCTTTCTGTGCGAGTATAGACTGACTTTTGTTTTTATTTCTGTCTATACGTCTCTCTATTTCTAAAAGATCATATCTTTTACACTATTACTCATTATAAAGTTATTTTATTACATTGTTGTTTTAGATAAAAGCAAAGTTGAATCTAAAGAATAGATAAAAGATTATCGTTTCTTATTTATTTATGACTTTCACCGAATTATTAGAAGAACGTTGTTATTTATAAGTAGAAAATAATTGGTCGTATTGAAGCAAAGATTACTCATATTCAATTAGCATGTGTGACTTCTTAAGTGTTCTTTAAGTCATTAACTTCAACCTTAACATTAATAACTAAAACCATTATTTACAAATACTTCATTACAATTATTGTTGTAACCTTCTCAACTCAAATAGATATAAATTATTGAAAAACACCAATCAGACTTACTGACTGATTTAATGACTGAAATATTTCTTTTTAATCTTTTGACTCCGTTTATAGATTAGATATTTAAAATGGAACACAAAAGTCAGGCGGAAAAGCCTCAGGAGTCCTATTGTAGGGATAAATATTTCTTGTTTCTTTTGCAATACCAAACAATATTTTGAAAATCGATTCCCAATTAGTATAACGTTTGTGAAACAATATATCTATCTATATGTTAGACATTTCTGTAATTTTATGTTAATTAAAATATTATCAGTGAGATTCTATATCTGAAAACTTGCGTACGTTTTTTTCCCATTTCCATATTACGGAGAAAAATTCAAATTCTCCCTCCAGGTGGACCGACGACTTTGTGCGGACGGCAGGAAGTCATTGGATGCGGAAGGCGGAGGACCGCATACTATGGAAGGCATTGGGAAAAGCTTTGTCCAGCTGTGGGCAGGTGATGACGATGAAATAACGGAGTAAATTCATGTTATTTTTAGTGTGAATGAATAATGTTTAGTTATGATGACATTTGTATATAGTATTAAGTTAGTTTGAATTAGTAATTATAGGTTTAGCAATCGTATCAAATGGTAGACGAACTTACTTGACATGAGACTGTCTAAAATAATTATATACACTATGTTTGTCGAAATATGACATGTTCGAAATTCAGGTTAATGGAACCGGTCATTTTGTAATCATATTCGTCCTATCAAAGGGCTTGTAATTTATGTTTTACGGAGATGCGCCTTATATGTTTATAGCGTAAATCCCCTTTAGATTAATATTCTTGGACTGGAAATTAATAAGTATTTATCAAATTGTTAATGAGACACTGATCAATGATAATTTGGTTTTTGTAAGCAGAGCATATGTATGTTACTAATGTCACTAGAGGGGAATGCATTTCGCAAACGGTGTATTCCGGGGAGGAAAAACGTGTCATGAGAAACTCTCCGCCTGAAACTCTTACCCGAGTGGGCAAGTTACGGGATGCCTACTACACTAAACACCTCCTTTGCCGTCTCATCATTGTGGGCTCCACGGTAGCATAAAGCAAAGATACTGTAAGTGTTTATTTTTGTATTAGCAGTCGGAAGCTGCAGCGTCAATAACCTAATGGTTCAGAGTGTGGATTTCCGGTCGAGAGTTTGAATCTCACCAATCGACTATTGTTGTAAACCATATCCTGGCACAAGTCTAGAACTTAGTTGGAGTGGTAAAAGAAATATTAGTAAAGTAACAAAATTCTGCTAAAATTTCATACAAAAAAATCATATGAAACGCATATAATAGTAGTTTGTGTTCATGTAGGAAAGTTTTTTTTTAAATTAAAAAAAAATTGTCTGAACTTATTGCCATTTTATTCGTAATAACATGTACTAATCGAAATGAAACAAGAGAACTTTTACGTAATAGATTGCAAGAACTTTAAGACAAAAGAGATTTTACAATAAACTATGTGTAACCATTAGTATTGTAAGAGATATATGAACGTTCTTTGTATTCTGGTAACATTATTTATGAACACCATTACAGAGGTTTTATTAGTTTTAAGGTAATTAAAACTAATGAATTATTTTCTGACGCAAATTAAAATTAAACTCAAATTGGTTGCAAAAAGAAAAAAAACGTTATTGAATAAACTCATTTTAATATATTCCTATATCTTTTTAATTTATTATTGTAACTGTCATATTCGTGACAAGGATATGCAATTGTAAAATACTTTTAAAACGTCACTGATATTCATTTCGTATTTGATTCATTGCGACGTCAATTACACTCGATCATTCGCTTCAAGTTAATCTTAGATAGATGACTTGAAAATCTACTTATATATAAAAATGAATTGCTGTTCGTTAGTCTCGCTAAAACTCGAGAACGGCTGAACGGATTTATCTGATCTTGGTCTTGGAATGGCCGTGGAGGTCTAGGGAAGGTTTAAAAGGTGAGAAAATCTAGAAAAACTCCCGTGAAATCCTTAAAACAGCCCTTTTCCATTTCCCATAAAAAGGTTTTTTTTTTTCCAGGAGGAAATTTTTGTTTTTTTGTATTTCCTAATAAATTCAAAAATCTGTTTATTTTTTTCCTTTAAGGCGAAACAGGGTTCGCGGGATCAGCTAGTCGCTAGTAAAATTAACAACAAATAAAACTTCTGTTACGTTAATGTCCAACATGACTATAAATTTCTTATGTTGGAAGAAATAAAACACTCCTTATATGTATTAAAAGATAACGCGTCCTTCATTCCGTGTAGACTGAAGTAATGTTGTAGTTTCCACGAGGGCATAAAACTGAAGCAGAGGAGTAGCAAGTCCAGTATTCGTATTGGCCGGACGCACACTTACTGCAAAAAACATTACTAATCAGTACGTCCTGTACTGTTCTGTACTACTGTTCTACCTTCATGTGAAACTAAACTAAAAACTGCTTGATTTAAATGTCATCTCACGTGCTATAAGGCCAGTCGCCCGTAACCACGTAAGCTTTAAAGTTGCCGTAGTTTTTTATCGACCTCGTTTTTCTTAAGCTCACGTCCTGATTATCATTTGAATTTATGTCGGTTAAATGTCCAAAAATGTACTTCAATATGGTCCGTGGTCGTACATGCGACAATATAAGTTAGATAAATCTGTTATGTACCTGATCACATAGCGTTCTTAGTTTTGATGGAAGTAAATACGATTTTTGTCATCCTTTGCTAATAATTGGTATATGAAAAATGCTGTAAAATGGAACTTCTTTGAAACGTTTTCTTGCTCTTAAAGTGTTGGCAATTTAATAATGTATCCATGTTATCTTTTAAATTATGAAGCTTGTATCTTATAATATATGTATCATCTACTACATACTTATATTACTACAATACAATCAACAACACAAACATAACTCACGCCCGTAACACATGTGGGTAGTCAGAGACCACGGACTTCCTTTTGACGAGGTCGTGACATGCCTCTCTCGCTTCTACACTCATACATCTACGCATGTCAGTTTCCACAGGTTGTAATACCGCCTTTCTTGTGTATTTCGTCAATCTTAATAGTATAAGTCTTTTACGATTCATAAAAATTAAAAGAGCGGTAATTTATTCGCGAGCCTTACATTGATTGATGAGATAAATGTTGCTATAGCGGTTAAAATTGGATCAAAATGAGTTATATAATATTAATTATATAAATAATATTTTAATGCGTCTCGCACTTAGGGTTATCGATATTACGCGGCCGTATGTGGAGCACTAATGCGGGCAGTCGGCCGCGGCGCGAAAACGAAAGTGTTATGCGGCCTACTTGCTGCTTTTGGGCGATTGCGTAAGTCGGTGCAACGGTGCATCGTTTTGTATCGTGCCATGGGATTATGTAAATCAGCTGGGGACATTTCGCTATTGTTTGTCCAATATATAACTGTAGGTATTGAAATAATTTATTGCGTTCTAGTATTAAGAGGTGACTAGTTCTAAAAATGTGTGTATAACAGATGAGCCCTTAAGATACTCAGTGTATGAGAAAAGTTCGTAATACCTGCATATACATTCTTGTCATATTAATTATACCTAGGTTATATTGACGTGGACTTTCCGTAACTTGTAATTTACGCAAGTAACTTAAGCTTTTTGACTTAAAGCTCTTTGCAATTATTAATAAGCTACTGATATACTAATATTGAAGAACTGCTAGAAATTTCGAATCGAAGAATAAAATGAAGAGTTTCAAAAATGCATTTTTTTAGTAAATAAATGAATGTGACTATGTAACACTGACTCCATTTCATAATAATGTTACCGTAGTTTAAAGTTTACACCTGACATATAAGTCATAAAAAAAAAACTACAATCTTGTAATAATTGCTTATTTTGCTTGTCTCACGATATGATGAAATTTAATCTTAACACCGAAAATGCAGGAAGCGTTATTTAGCAGTGACTTCATGAATGCTCAATAAAACTTATGAATAAGAGGAAGGCAGTTTAATTCCCATGCTCACGCAGGCTATAGAGGAACTCAGTGTTGTAATTCTCAGAATATCTTATACTTAGGTTCAGTGGATGTGTGTCTGATGGATGATTACATGCGATTCGATTTCGTTTTTCGGATTTTGCTGCACAATTGAAAAATTGTAAATTGTACTGTCGCAGTTACTGGTAGAGTTATAGATTGGTAATGAATTATCATCATCAACCTGCTCTTTTCCCTATAGAGGGTCGGCACAGTATGTACTACTCTTACATACATGTCTGTCAGCCGTCATATCTGAACTCACACACTTCCTACGCATATCATCTTTCTCTTATTCTTTTATTTTTTGGTAAAGAATTATCAAATAGGTATTGAGATCTCTATTTATTGCTGTTAAATAACTTTAAATGCTTAAAACCAAACTGATAAAAATTAAACCATGTTTATAAAATATCGTTTTATTTGTTTTAACATACACAATGTTATTTTAATTTTCTCATATTTTGTTCTGAGTTTATCCGCTTGTGAATTTCTAAGAAAAGACTTCAACGCGATACAAAGCGACCTTATCGGACTAATGATGCGAAATAACTATTGAATTCCTCAACAAAGATTTACATAGGTTTTTAAAATTGCTGTTAATTTTATGTTTATAGTTAATAGTGAATTTCGTAATTACTGTTTGAGGTAAGTTAACAGTCGGTTGAAATTTTAATAAAAGTAATTCTAATGTATATTGTTCTTAGCAATTAATGAAATTTCTTGACTCTAATTTGACACCTGGATTTTGTCTACTTTTTGCTTCCGTCTCTTAAGAATTGAACAAGAAAGAAAAATTGCATCTAATATAAAATTCGTTATCCGCTCAGTATCCCTGACATTTGGTCAGCTTCCGTAACCCTATTGGACCTTCAAGTATAAGAAATGTACCGACGGCCCCACCACTGTTGTCCGCTGGTGAGCCGGCGTGGGCGCTGCGGAACGTTCGACGCTCACTCTCGTTGCCGCGCCGAACCCGCGCGCCGCGTCGACCATGCGGTGGTGAGCTGTGGAAGTGACTAGTGTTGTACTCAGACCGTGATTTTTGTGTATCCTATCGATTCAACATGAGGTCCTTCGGACTAGCAACGCTTTTCGCTTTCGCGATTATAACAGGTGAGCGTATACCCAAGATATTTATTAGCAATTTTACTATATTGGGATGTTGAACAGACACATTTTTAGGTATTATTGGTAATTAAAACATCTGTTTTTAAACATAATTAATTTTAATATTTTATTCTCCAAGGACGAATTTTAAACTACGAAAATGGATAACATACAATCCTTTTCATACATCAAATTAGTACAAATTTATTTTTTATAATAATTAATTTTTGCGAATAAAAATTGTTGATTGTTTTAAAATAATATAAATATTTTTGGTTTACTTTTTTTTACTCAAATTCCTTTTTAAACAATATGTGTTTCAATCGAGAAGTTACGCTTTATAATAGAAAGGTCAGTCAACTTGACCTGTTGCATTTCAAAGAGCTAACGACCAGCAATTGGCATTACATTAAAAACTTTTTAAACGAATGCTGTTAAATTTTATTTAAAAAAAAATATGACTTTGAATGTATAGAAATTTCAGTGTTACGAATGTCGTTGAACTTTATTGAAGTATCAGTATTGCGCGACTCACGATACGATATATCTAATGACAAGGCGTTTTGCACCGAGATGAGATATTAATTCGAGAAAAAAAATAAACGGAACTTTCTTTTGAACATGTTGTGTAATATTCCATGAGCTATTACTATGTTTAAATTCATATTTTGCATAATGACCGCAAAGTGTACATAAATATGCAACACTTTTACAATTAATTCATGAAGAAAATAGTTGAATAATTACTTTAATATTATAACTCGAAAACTATCTTTTTTGTTACAAATTAATTCCCATTAAAAATTGACAAGAGCTCAGCGGTAAATCTAATTTCATTTGTTTATTGAACCGTCAGTTAATTAAAAAAAATGCTAACGACATGTCCACTCGCTACGTGCTGCATCCAAGACTGCAATAATCAAATAAATTTAATCAAATTTACTTTATTTTTAATAACAATCTGTTGCCCGAAATTTCATCCGCGTATTAAAAAAAGCAGTCGGTAGCCAATCCGCTATCACAGACTGTAACTTATTTTTGTTCAAAGTTTCATGAAGTTCGGATTAACTGTTAAGTTATATAGTAATAAACATTCATACATCCATCTATCCAAACTTTCGAATTCTTAATATTAGTAAGATTAATAAGAAATACTATTTTTTTAGTTTTAATTTTATTGTATTTATATTAATATTTATTGTATTATAACCAGCCAGACGGCGACATAATATTTAAATACCCAAAATAATACTAATTTCAATATTAATTAAAAGTAATTCAACAGTACATTTGTAAGTTTGACTATTACCAACACGCCACACGTTTTCACCTTCGCTTTCTGTAAGAATTTATATTCCTACGGTACCTCGAAGGCTCCATTGTCAGTGCAATGGGAACTACTAAACAAAAACGATACATTTTTTATAACTAACTATAATTATTGTGTTTGGAAACTGGTGTTAATTGTACATTATTCTCCAACAAGTTTTGTGTTACTTACACTCTTTAGGGTTTACGCTTTTATATATTAATTTTATGAGCGCACATGAAACAAAGAAAGAAGCAGTAGTTACCAGTAACATGGGGCAGATTCGACCTATGAGCACGTGAATGTGTTAACATCATCATCATCAACAGCCCTTGTCTGCCCACTGTTGGACATAGGCCTTTCCCAATACATAGGAACTAGTAATTGGGAAATTCCCAATACATCTCGAAATTAGTCGGTGCCGACACCGCGTTAACTATACGTGTAGCCGTTTGTAATTAATTTTTACAATTTCATCTATAATTCATATGTTGATTGTTTCACTATTAGACATTGAATTAATTGTATTTATAGTGTCTATAATATGATAATGTATATTAATAGATTTTCGTCTCGTCTCATCAGTTTCGTAATCCGTTGACCCCGGATCGTTGTACGATGCGTAACGTATGAGAACATGACGACGATGCTTTTAATTTTCTTTTAAATTTTCCTGCTTAGTAATAATTTAAATAAAATTAGAGGCAGAAGATGAATTCACATATGTTATGTGAAGCTGAAAGTTATGTACTAATATTGGTATGGCTAAAGAAATAGACACGATAAGAAAATATTTTCTATGTACAATCAATCATATACATGTTCATAAATAACATTCTATTGTTTTAAGGTTTGAAAAAAGTTTTATAAAACGTCATGTACTTTAAATAGAGTCTCCGATCCACCTGGAGTGTGGGTCGTTCTCCCTCCAGGTGGACCGTAGACTTGGTGCGGACGGCAGTAACTCGTTGGATGTGAAAGTGGAGGATCACATACTGTAGAAGGCATTGGAAAAGGCCTATGTCCAACAGTGGGCAGACAAGGGCTGATGATGATGATGTAATTTAATATATTTTGAAATAGTCGTTAAATTAATTTATTTATATTTGGTATGACAAAAAGATAACAAGAACATAGTTGACCTTTGTCATCGAAATGAATGTAACGTGTAAGAAATATTACTTTTCCCAAATCCGTCTCTGTGACTCATCAGCGAATCCTGTTAGTCTCTAGGTCGTTGCTTTGTTATTTAGTCGTCGTTCAAACAACCTTTTTTTTAATTTCCCCGTTATATATACATGTATATTATATAAAAATATTAGTAGACTTTTTGTTAATTTACTAATATTTCTCGTAATCATTCCTTGTAATTTTGAAAAAGCTTGTGTAAGGATATAATTCACGACAATAGTGAAATGGTGGGACTCGAACCCACGTCCGCTAGATCGTAATTCTATCTATTATTTCTATACAATTTCATTTTGTGAAACCATTTACATTGTTTTACGTTGTTCTTTTATAACTGAAAATTAAAGAATTACTTTATAGTAGCTTTTATAATATTACATTCATGGAAGTATCATGTTTTTATATATGTACCTACTATTGCATATTGTTCTTTTTACATATTTTTTAATTGACAATAGATATGTATTTATGTATGTATGAATTTCAATAATAATGCACACACTTTAAAACTCGTATTAGTGTATAAAAGGAATTTAATAAAGATCATATTTATCTTGCAATAAATAGGACCTCGGAGTCTTTAACAGTAGAATTACTAGGTATTTGTTAATCGCGTAACATCTTTGGACTTCATCATCACTGAATATTAAGCGGGATAGCGGTCAGGCACTAGATTTATCAGCGTAAAAAAAAAATCTTTACTTCACTGCATTCATATATTTTATGCGTATGTTTTAATATTAATGAAAACGTCAGTCGATATGTTAATCAGTTGATTTTAAAACCAGCCTGTTAAGGTCGTTTGCCTGTTTTTGTTAACTGTTATTTGAGTCGCAAAAATATTACACCTACGATTAAGAACATTCATAGCATATGCGTAAGAACACCCACGCGTGTACACATAGATATATACTTTAAGAATTAATAAAATATAATAAATATTGCATAACTGTAGAACTTAGATATGTTAATTGGTTATTAGGGAGAACGTAGATTTTTCATACTTATTCTACCAGAGTGCGCTGGCGGCGTACTGGACGCCGTCTGCCCCTCTACGGGAATTAGGACAGTAAGTCACGTCTACATTAAGCGATTATCATAAGATTTCTTAGCGACTCATACTGGATTAAGGCACTGAGTCTAGCGGTAGTAGAATCTATAGAATTATTACTATACTTCTAAATAATATATTAAAGATATAAACTACGGACTTCTTTTTATCAGTCGATAGTTTGAAGTACTTAATCGGTATGAATAATTACAGGAGTGCATATTACATATGGATTAATCTTCTCTCAACAACTTTTATTCATTATGGGCTCACTATACTTCCCCGCTGAGAAGCATGGAACTTACTAAGGTAACACCAATAGTGGTGGTGTCTATATCGATAAATAGTTTGTAATCTACCAGGGCTTTAAACGTTACAAACTAAATAATAATAAATCTATTTTAGAAAGTAACGTATACATTGTAAAGCAATGAAAATATGTTTTATATTGGTTATTTATTATATTCCGTTCATTTGTAATATCGAACATATCGCTCTGACTGCTGACAAGTTGAAAGAGATGTAACCATATGTCTGCGAGATTTCATAATAGTGTGATACAGAACATCGATATGTCACGGCTGAATCGCATTCGAGTCACAAACGAGCCGGCGACACGCATTTTTCGACTAAAATAGAGTACAATGCGTCTACAGTTACTCCACACTCGTACAATGATTCGTAACACAGCATTGTTATGTAAACAATTTTCCAATTCCACATCGAAATTGAATGAGGATCGAGATCGTGAATTCGTGGCGCTGACCACGATTGTAGATTTGCGGCGGTCGCTCTCTAGTTGGCCAATCGTTACGATTGACCTTCTAACATTCGTGTCTGTACAGCAGACATAACATGAGGCTATTTAAAAGAGAGCCTGAGTCTTCAAATTAAGAATAAATATATTTGTGCCAGTTTAAAACTTTACCAGAAATGTTCAATAAGTATAACAAAATGAAGCACCAATAGCCTAATGGTTGTGGGTACGGACAACTGATCTAGCGGTCGTGGGTTTGAATCCCGTCATTCGACTATTGTTGTGGACCATATCCTAACATAAGCTTTATGAAGCTTACCGGGAATGGTCACAAGAAATAATAGTAAATTAACAAAAACCTACTAATATTTAAACAAAAAATCTCTGTCACAATCACATCGCATAATGACAACAACATTGTCCATTGCCTTGTCTATTACTAACGGTAACATGATGTTATAATGCTAACTTTCCAACCTTGGTGTTACATTACGATATCACTTTCGTTCGCGCTACAGGTCACCGTTTAATTGCGGGGAAATTGGTCTTTTGTAATCGCATTATACGAGGCCGATTACTGCTAACGCGTGAGTTAAAGAAGGATATCATTTTGCAGTTTTTTTTTTAAATTACAAAATAAATAAGCGTAAATTCTTTGACTCGACTCTGTTGGCGAATATACTTTGTATTGGGATCTGTTCGATTTAATTTCCTTAACAGACTAAAAAAAATACTTACCGGTAAAGAAATTCCTTACATAAGCAATGATATAAAGATGTAAATTTTTATGAATGAAAAAAATTTGCAGCATTTCACAAGTGTAAATGTTCGTCATTCAAGACAGCACAATCTCGGCCAAGGCTCTAACGGCCCGTGTTTCACAAACATCGGAATTAGTGATTCTGTATGCATCTGCGAGTTCCACTAGGCCCAATAGAAACAAAAGATAGAACTGTTTTTAAATAACGTTCTAACATATTGTATTGTAAATTACAAAGGCTCGTAATTAACACTGTTTAACGCTTCATTGTCACATCCTTATTTCTTTAAGTGGTCTAACGGAAATGTAATTAGAGAAGTTTATTGGAACATAACTGCTTTTTATAATTGTCCAGCCATCTACCAACACTAGTATATTTTACATTCTTAAAAGTTATTGAGCCTGTGCTTTTAGTCAATCCCTGGCGGATGAGGTTGCTTTCGGACAGGGCTTTTAAACAGTTGAAGTGACAAGATCACGCTTGTTGTTGTTTACTTTTATAAATCATAGTAAAATATACAACTAATTTTAAATTTATAGTAAAATATAGTTTAGAATATAGGTAATCGAAGCGCCAATAGCCTAATGGTTATGGGTACGGACTACCGATCTAGCGGTCGTTGGTTCGAATCCTACTATTGGACTATTGTCGTGGATCATATCCTAACACTAGCTTTTTAAAGCTTACTAGGAATGGTTACAAAAAAAAGCTATCGTCGTATTATGATTGTATGAGGTCGATAGATTATAAAATATTCATATTGTTTTAGACGGAACTTATCTATTAAAAGTTTACGTATGTTTGAATTGTGTTATGTTGAGCGAAATTTGTCTTTTCATTTTATTTCTCTTCAAGATAAATAGTTGATATGTGTTTGCATAATAATGTTTCAAATAAAAAAATCGCATCGCGTAACGCGGTTGCAATAGTTCCTTTAGAAAAAAGACGAACACCAATTGTGTTATACACTTTTAAAAAATCGTTAATAAATGTTTCAAAATGAATAACGTTAAGATTGTTGTTTTATATTAAATTGTTTACTTACGTATTTATGATAATGTACGAAATGCAGTTGGAATGTTGTTGTGTATAAAAGAATTTTAATAGTAATGAATAGAAAAGACGATGTGACATTGGAACCGGTTTTATATTAGAGTTGTTTTGTTTATTCTTGTGTGATAAGTTTACTTTCAATTTTAATTGAATAATAAATATTTAATACATAACGAAAGGGAAAAACATTTCTATATGTCTATTAACACTATATAATCACGTCTGATGCCATCAGCTCACTATACGTCCTCATTCGGAGCTTAGAGCCTACCCTTAGAGGTGACTAGGCCGAAGTCAATCACGCTAGCCCAGTACGGGTTGACTCACTTATCTGTGAATTTCTTCCCAAAAATATGCAGGTGGTAAGGCGTTTTATATTATATGGTCAAAATACCAAGCTATAAACTGAAATGATACCAATTTACGAAAAAATTGAAGTGAATATAGCCACTTAGTCAAACGTTTTAAATACTTTAATTATGCCAACGAGTAAAACGACTTTTGTCGTTATCTTTTTTTATAACGGAAACAAAAAAAATACATAAAATGCTTTAAATACTGATTAATTGAAATTATTAAGTTACCTCTAGAAATCTGGTTTTGTGAGGTAACGTAGGTCAAGGTTTCATGTAAATTTAATAGGCTTTTAAGGGAATTAGTATAAATAAACAGTTAATAACGATTCAAATTAGCGTTGAAGTAATATTTTGTATCCAATAAGCTATATCATAGGATATAATAAATCACGCCTACTAATTCATACTTTGTTAGACGTTCGTGTGAATTTTACTGTGAAGTAATTAAGTTAATGGTTTTATAAAGATGGATAATTAGTCGCAGCTTCCGGTAGCTAAGTATGGAAGCACTTGTTTTAAGTTTAGTTGAATACTGGTAAAGAACAGAATTGTATGAGTCATTCCTAATGTCTTAGCAGCTCAAGATCAACGCTCAGTGCAGTGTAACTTGTAAAGTTTGGTAAACGTGGCACTGGTGTTGATTTACTTCTGCTTTTATTATATATAAAAGGAGTATATATATCAAGTATAAATCAATACTAGCCACAGAAGTAAGCATTACTAACCAATATATGGCAAAATTAAGTACGTCATATGAATCGTTTCATTATATAACGTGAGTTACAATGCGTTGACCCCGCGGCGTAAAAATAAAGAAAAATGGCGGCGGTGTTTATGATTACAGAGTAAGTCTTAAGTAATTATAAAGGTAAAGCATCAGTACACCAAGGAACGATACATCTGTTGAAATATAATTGAAATGTGTTACAAAACTCGACACAATTGTTAATACTTAAATTTTTAATTTATCTTATGTTGTACATTGTCAGAAATGCATGCTGCGAGTAAACTAAGAACTGCTCAGGAATAAGTTCATAATAACCAGTATGACTTAGGGTTTAAGAAGGGTGCGTACCTCTTTCTCAAGGGCCGGTGACATTGTTCTTCTAGTATTGTGGATGTCTAGGCGTCGACGATCACCTTTGTCAGTCTCTCGTTAGCCTCCTACCCTTATAAAACAAGAACTGGATAACTAAACTGAAATTTAATATTATTGGAGGTTATAGGTGAACCCAATTAATGTATGCATTGAGATTTCTAGCTGTTCTTGTATCTTTATTGAAAGTTTTGAATAAGCTACAATTCACTGACGTCATCCCGTGACATGGTTTTTGTTTCATAAACTTTGTAGTTTGAAACATGAGTTATCAAATGAATCAACATTATATTAGCAAATATACAGAAAAACCTGATTTTTGTTTGCATTTTATGGTTTATTGTTAAAATTCAAATATTACACGTATTGGAGACACGATGATCATTTGTTTGGCAATATGATAGAGTCTCATGCGTGTGAATTTCTCAATATCGTTGACTTGCTACGAAGATGTCTATAAAAGATGTTTTATTGTGAAATCTTATAAGCATAATCATCGAGTAAATCATTAAGATGCGCAGACAATGCAAGTTTTTTAGGTCCGCTAGATGTCCTTGGTGTTCGTTAGACACGAGCACCATTAACTTTCACAGTTGGTTAGTTTAAAATTAATTTCCTACAAGCTGTCGACCGTTACATCGTCTGCGGGAATTTTAAAAAAAAACCAGTAACCTATATGTGCTTCCAGATAATGTTTTACATCTCTGACAATTTCCTGGAGATCCATTCCGCTGCTCGGGAGATGTTTAATAATAATCTATCTCAACTTTCGTATTTATATTAGTCATATGCCCAAATGATGTAAATACGACTAAATGTTGTCGAAACAACAAAAACAAATGACAAATTTATACCTCCATATCTTTACAATGGTGTTGCAATCTGTAATAAATATTACATAGATTATAATAGCAAAGCAAAACATTAAAATAATAAGAATTGTTTTAGAAATAGTGTAAATTGGTTCTATAAACATATATGAAACTCAATTTTATGTTCCTTTAATAGTAAAAAAAATAACATAAGTGCGTAATACAGCTGACGTATTTAACTTTCGTTTGTACGGTCGTTCTTGGTTGTAGTTTGTTAAAAATTGTATTTTATATTTGCATTTAACAAAAGTAAACTCATGCTAAGAGTTATAGCAATGTCTTGCGTACGCGCAGCGGATCAGGTCAGCTGGCATCTGCGACGTCTTATCCAATAGGTCAAAGTTTAGCCAACTTTTGACAGTTTGCATGAAGATTGGTTCATTAACTCGGTCAAAAGGCGCTCCCCGATAATATATCATTCAGACGAAAATGCTACATTGGTTTATTATATTGATTTTGGTTTACACATCTTATCAACGCCTAGATTGCAAAAGTTAGGATTTCTAAAGTGAATATTTAGATGGCGTTATAAGTTACAGCAATCGTGTTTGCGATGTTTTCTATGAATGCTTCTACTTTTGTATGTTATAATTTTCTTTCTTATAAACATAACAATAACTGATTCAAATCGTTTTAATCAATGAATATTGAACACATATTGATTATCTAACCTACTTGGTATGAGCTTTATTCGGTCCAGAATATGCAACCTCCTTCTATATTTATATTAACATTACAAAGATGTAGATTAGAAAGATTTGTAAATTTGTAACGAAGAATCTCAAAACTACACAATCGATTTCAGAAATTCTTTTACAATCAAAAAGCTTACTGAGAAACACGGGTTATATCCATGCCTTTGTTTTTAATTTTAAATTGTAGAAAAGTATAATGTAGGGAGAAAGGTACGCTTGCGTAATAAATAATTAAAAGTAATTCAAATTAATGTAGTTCTTAAAGTAACTCTTGTATAAGTGAGTTAGCGAATAAATTACAAGGAAGGCAAACAAAATGGTTTCTCTTATTTTATGTAAATGTTGCGTTTAATACCTTTTTATACATTCTATTAAAATGTTGCTAGCTTTATTTTTTATTTTGTGTTCTTATCATAGCTTATTGTAGACATTTTTATATGTTTCATTTGATTTATTGTTTATGTAATAAATTTGCTCATTGCCGTATTTATAGCAACCATTAAAGACCTAGAAATTAATTAAAAACGCCACTTTCCTACACTTTTAATGTAGATATTTTATTAAAACTTTCGCGGTCATGCATGGCATAAAGTGACTTTCTTTGCGTCGCATTATGTCGAGTGTTATAACCTTTAGTAGACGGGTGGCGTAATATCGTGACACTGGCCGCTGAGAAACTTGTAATTACACAGCGGTGAGGATTTTAAAAACAATAGCTTGCGGAAATACAATTGACGAAAGTTTGCCATCGCTGCAAAGAGGTATTATGTATTTAAGAAAAAAACATTTTTGGTGTAATCAAAAGGTTTTCAGTTATGTTACCCTTTGTATATGTAGTGATAAAATATGCGATGTTAGTTTTTAGATCTAAATCATATAATTAGTAAGGATTAATTAAAAGTTTCTTTAAAAAAAATGAAAAATCTAAAAACTTTACCTTGCCAGCTCCAAATTTGCCATTTTAATTTTTACTTTACCTGTCGCGTGGTTTGAAATTAAAAAAAAAACAATAGTTGAAGTGTATTTTATAATTTATACGTTTGCAAAGATTTTATACAAATCATGTATTATTGAATTTCAAATATGCGATGAGATTTTTTTAAAGACATTAATTACAAAATAAACACAATTTACTACGCTTCGTAGTTTGTTAAATAAGGATTTAGTTTAGAAATTTTATCACAATACTTGTTCATAATATTCCTATATTCATTTGACTTATCGTTTAGTGAAAACATCGGTTTATTGACCGCGTAAATGCAATCGCACCGACCACATAGTATGTACTTATTCCGTGCTCATATAAATAATTTTCTTATAAAAAAAAACAATGTATTATAATATTTCGAAGGTTTATTAATACGACGGCTGCAACACAAATTATTACACTACATAGAAATTGTAATCGAAAAGAATTACTGTCTCACTTAGAGTCGTTTAAGGGGGTTTCTTAATTTAGATTTGCGAAGTCTACACTCACAGCGATTAGCTAATAACGATGAGGAATCTGCCAGCTTTAATCGTCAATAAATCTATTAATGAGTTCTTTATTTGACTATAGGTTCTCTGTGTTCGATATTGTTAACTTATAAGAACTCGGACAGAATTAAGAAGATAGACCGATATGGCTACCTGTAACATTTTTCATGCTCCCGCAGAAACTTCAATCAGCAGTGCGCATACTTGTGTCGAAATATCGGGAGCTCATAGACTAATCGGTGTCTCTCTAAGGGATAAAATCCGAAACGAAATCATTCGACGTAGAACCAAAGTAGACGATATAGTTCTCAAAATCTGTAGGCTAAAGTGGTAGTGGGCCGGTCACATCTGTCGGGCCAGCGACGCCAGATGGGGCAGGAAATTGCTTGAGTGGAGACAACGATTGGGGACCAGGAGTGTGGGTCGTCCTCCCTCCAGGTGGACCGACGACTTGGTGCGGACGGCAGGAAGTCGTTGGAT
>JAODUI010000012.1:7798015-7811781 GCA_027563995.1 Papilio gigon
AATAAAAAATAAAAGGAGGGTATTTGCGGGACGCTCACTAACGCGGTGCGCTTATCTTTCGGCGATCGCGCGAGTACGATATAATGTTGATATAAAAAAAGGGTTTCTATTTTGACCCATATATCCCATGTAATTAACAAGTGTGAGACTGTACAATTCACTTATTACTCGTGTTTTTAAAAATCATGATTACTATATCGTTGAATTAGTGTCACGTTAACAACTAACTTTATACATAATGATTAATGTATTACAATATTTTAAAATGACATATGGAAAAAAATTGTTGATCGAAACAATATCAATTAAAGAGCCTTTAAATATAATTCCATCATCAAATTGTAATTTTAATATCATTATTGAGAGTAGAGTACAATATGTGTATAATTAGTTAAAACGCATTAGACTAGCATCGTACATAATAGTTAATGTATTACACATTCGTTCACTCTGTAAACACCGGTCAAGGTCAAGGATTCTTTTCACAATAATCTCTTTAATTTTCCCCAACATGTTGCAACTAGTGTTGGCCTTAATCGGTCACGTATTTAGGATCTTAAGACAAATCGTATACGAGTTGTAATATAGCTAGAAACCTCACCACGCACGACTTTTGTACCTCGAGTCGTGTCGTGCTGTGATCGCATAACTTTCACCTTTGACCGCCAGATGGACCCAGCGTCGTTGAACTTGACATCTAAATAGACATACCAAGCGTTCTCATTTACAAAAATAACTAAGGCTTAGTTTTTTTACAAGATAATTAAAACTATACAAACGTATTACTAAAGTTAAGTTGAGTCGAATTCAATAGAAATGGAAAATTATTACAAACCTATTAAAAAGATGTTACCTTTATAAAACAGTAAGCAAAGACTTATTTAAAGTAGATATGTTTGTGACCTCAAATTAAACGATGAAACTTTTGAAAAACTTTTGTTCAAATATGTCTCAATTCCTTTGAATGCTATCTTACGTTGTTGTTAATGTTCAAAAATTGGAATTAGAAGACTGCTACTATTCTAGGTCCTATTTAAGATCAGATATCTTGTGTTGGTAGGCAGCAGTATGTAACATATTGTTGCGTAAATAATGAGTTGGCCTTAACCTAAGTAATTTAAATATAATACCGAGACAGTTAACGACACACTGATTGTAGCAAAAACACACCCTTACAATGTTCTCGAGTAATCAAATGGTTTCCACTCAATCTACATTATTCATAATCAAGCGTCGATTCTTTGAATCCTTGGAGCTAGATTACTCGTTATAAATCTTTTATGCTTCGTTAATCTTTAGCTTTAAATATTGCGTTCCGATTGATTAAATTCTAAAGTTTTTGAATCGGTCAAACTTGTCAATTCGTGGCTGCAATCTGATCGCCTTTGTTCTAGATATTTCGAAAGTGAACATTAGAGGTCATAGTAATAATAGATTTCGAATTCCGTCGAATATTAGTATCGGTTACCTTGTTGAACACGGTCAGTTTTTATATACCTCAGTCTGGTTAAAAATGTCTTTGATAAAATTGAATAAAGGAATTTTAATATCTATACTTCATTGAGAATTGTCCCAATAGGGACAGCAGACGTAATTTCTTACGCAATATTTACTTGTTGACGCGTTAAATTGGACCTAAGACTTTTTTTTCTCCTTCACAGCACAGTGATTGTAGGCATCTGTATTCGTTATGCAATGATCGCTAATGACCTATTGTTTCAAAAAAGAACGGAAATTATTAAGTAGTTCCGGTTCCAGTGGCAGCAAAGGACAGAATTTTTCATTCAACGTCAGATGTTTGCTGCAATCCAGAGGTTGAGAACATTTTACGTATGTTGGATGATTTAAACGGCAACCAGTAACGTAATATATTTTTTTTTACGATGTTGCAGAATTATTTTACTACCATTTCTAATAGATATTAAGGGATACTTTGTCTACAAATTTAAGATGCGATCTATTCGCGTATGAAAAAAAAATGTTGTAAACATCTGAAGAACAATTATTTCCGTCCGTCATTCGCGAAGTGCTTGTTTTGTTACATTGTTTGCGTATTGTTCGTGTATCAGGATACCGCGGTACGTTCAATCAATGCTATTCACCCGTCCAAGGCGTCGTCGGCGAGGTTCCTCCGGCATTCTCCGGACAGCACAATGTATTGACGCTGACCGGCTGCGGTTACTACAATTGACTTTATCATACCATCAAACACCGTCTAAGGCACGCAGATTGATGACCGGAATATATCGAATAGAATGTTAACAATTCCAGATTTATATATATGGTTGTTTTGTAAATACAAACATGATGTTAGCCATACACTACATACAAACGGATACTTTAAGGTTTACCGTTTATATAAAACGAACCGTTGGTTTAAATTTATTCTTTTTTTCGAACTCAACCAGAATACCGTTAACTCGAATTGCATTCTGTATCGGGGTTGTTTTTATAACATTTCTTTTATTTATATCTCACATATTTCATGTACCGTTGTCATGTTAAACTGATGTGTATACTGCATACGAAATTTTGGATATCACTTAAAATACCAAGTTTAAGTTGAAGAGGAAAATGTTATGTCAGCCGGTTTGTTTAGCGCTTGAATAAATATTACATCACGGATACTTCAGTTTTGACGCGACAGAGTTATGCATTTTTTACTTGTATTTTTTAATATATAGTTTTAGTCATTATATTTCTACCGTATATCATTAGAAACTTATTATTAAAATATTTGGTAATGTAAAAATACTCAAACCTTCGTATTTTTCATATATCTAAGTTTTTCTTCAAAGCTGTAACTTGAGTGTGTCTTAGCAAAATCAAAAATAAGGTAATTCTTTTGCTTAATAATAATTTCAACTAATGGAATAACAGTATAAGAGTATCAATTGATTTCTAGTCGGAAATAATCGATTAATATCAATACAATTGCTACAAAGATTGTCCATTGCACCAGAGCACCGTTTGTCGTAATCTTAACTTTCACCCAATGCAACGCTGCACTTTAAAAATTTATCGATGCTGTTCCATTAATTTCTCAGATCGATGATAAAAATCGATCTCACGCGCGTCGATTTAAATTTGATTTTCGAATTACAATTTTATAATCTATGCCCTATTACAATTAACGTAGATTTATTAAATTTTGAGAAACATTCTTTCTTAAACGCATATGCAGTCTCTTTGGCATTACAGTTGTCCACATGCGTCGACGGTCACACTTCTGCGCTCTCTTATAAAAATTAAAAACACAACCTTACCTTTAATAGCTTTAAATTCGTAACAAACTGATAAAATTCCTTCTTAAAAATAATACTCGATGCTAGCATGATGGTGACGCAAACAAGAAAGTATGCCTCCCGCTCCCCGCGCCCGCGCTTCCGAGATGAGGTCGCTGATTGCTGCTGGGTGCACGTACGGACATCGCACCAACCTCGACCTTGTTACTTTACTTACGCAACACTGTAGACACAACAGAACAACGCAGAAGTTCACTTTGTATATGTAATTTCATGAAAGAAACTTAAAATGTGTTTTATTGCTTTCAGCTAAACTTTGTTGAGTAAGCTAAAGAAAGAACAATTTAGAAATACATCGATAATTTGTTATTTTTGCTTTGGTTAAATCTTTTTTATTACAAAAAAAAGCTGCGTTTACTAAAGAAATTTTAGTGTAAATAAGAGTAAATCTTCAGCTTCTGTATTGAACGATCTTGAACAATACGTTCTTTATAAGTTTGTGAATTAAATAAGCCAATGGTTTTATAATGTATTTGTTAGTGTATGCATTGTGCGCTTAATCTACTCCAGTAGCTTACAGAACAAATATGCAACGAAATGATGGGATACACGAAAACCATTTAGTTCGTCAATTCTTTAAGTTGCAAAATCTGCATTGACCCAAAACCATCAATCAGTCGCAACTAGATACCAATCAGCGGTTTATTATTGACTTGACTTTTAATAAAATGACTACTCCATGCCGTGTCCGATTGGGGCTTGTACAAATAAGGCAATCAACGTACGTTCCTAATCTGATCGTATAGTTTAAACGAATATTAATGAATCGAAATTGAACGATGGTAAAAATAATGAAAAGATGAAGGTAAACTTTTGTTTCCCTTTTGTGCTTTATCATTGTACTTGTAAAGTGTGTTGTTGGAGATGTATGATTAACAATGCGATACCCGATTTGAAATTATAACTAGTTAACACTTAGAGTTCTAACAGATGACTAAATAATTTACGTAAATCTTTTTTTATTTAATTTACTAAATTGCTTTTCATCGAGAATTCCTATTACGTAGTATTTTTAATTTGGTAGCAACACCAATTTAAAGTTGATTCTTTAATGATTACTAAATAAGCAATATATCTGATACATTTGAATTGAAGCCTACCGCAAACACCGAGCGGCCGCAAGGCTGTGAGGCAAGAAGCTGCGCCGACTCCGACCGCAAAACATTTACTAGGGTGCAATGAACTTGACGTGATGCTGCACGAGATCTGTTGCAAGATCATCTGTTCGTTACGTAAATGACTATCATCTGTTTTTATTTATTTTACTCATCACATCTTGGTTATATTATATAAATTTCATGTATAAAAATGGTTAATTAAAATAAAATTTACCTGAAACCGCTTTAAATTCTTCGTCATAAAATTAGTCACACTGACTGTTACTGTTACACTGTTTATTAGTCACTAAGGGTTTCCCAAATTGTTTAAGTTTGTATTCAAATCTTTACTAAGGGATTACTTAAACTCTCTCTAAAAGTTTGGCGGTTAGTAACTCAATTAATTATGATTAAATATTACAAAACATCGATCAAGAGCTCGTGGTAATTTATAGTTTCCATTAAACTTCGTTCGGGCGCTTTGATATGTTCCAACTCCCTATAATTATGTATTAAACTTACAACACATACCTGATATACAGTTTGAATAATTGCGACGTTATAGCACAGTCAGCTATGTAATTAATGTTAAACTTCCTTACACGGGAAGATATTGTATTGTTATTATTGTATAATTCTCAATTACTTTCAATCTCACTTACGTTATGCTATTCGGAAATGTATCCTGTCAATATAAACTATCAATTAAGTTATTTACATTAGTGTACTTATTGTTTATAAATAGGTATTTAACGATCCAGGGTTTAGGCTTGATAACTTAGGCATAGCTTTCGAACAATAAAAGTTCTAACATTTCTAATATTTGTAACTACGTCTATCTTTATCAATGTCAGAAATATTAATGTACATTGTATACTTGTGTAGCAACTATATGTACTCATGTATGTCTATTATATCACCGTATATATGCATGTTATTATTCTCTAATCGAAGCTGAGGTAAACTGTTTCTAAGGTAAATTGTCCTTAATTCGTTTAGTATCGCCAATCAGTGTCTAACGGTATACAATTAAGGAGACAAGTATGTTAGTAACAATCCAGCTTAGGGAATGCTATTGCACTCGGCTCGAAAGCGATAGTGGCCTCGCGCCCGGTTCCATTCTCCAAGTTCCAATGAAGGTGAAAACTGCACGCACCACTACGCCGGGCTATTTATCCGGGTGGAAGTTTACCAAGGTCGGAGATTATGTTGTACTCAGAACTCACCTGAATTAGCGTTAGATGCTAACTACCTGAAAGAATTATTTATATAATTAACATAACACATTTAACAACGTAAATAATACTACAAAACATGGAGTCCTTATTTCTAATCTGTATATATAGATATGCAACATGCTAACTATTGCTTCGTATACGGGAACAAAACAGACTTAGCGAGCATACGATGCCATCCATACAACTATCTATACCTATTTTAAAGTTATCTATTAACAATCACCATATCCATCTAATATTTCGCATTTATAAGATTACTTAATCAGTAGTATGAAATTAAGACGAAAAAATGGTTTAAAATTAGATTGTCGATCGATAAGTACAAGTTGAAATGTGGTAAGGAAACGTGCGCGTAAGTCGTGATAGCCTGCAATGATTGTTGTCGTATAACGCAATACAACTTCTAAATAGAACAAACAACAACGTGTTGTAGATACGAGTCAGATTCCGTTTAGTTTACAAATTGTATTTAAATATACTAAGTTGCGTTATTCCAAATATTTCGCGTTTGTTTTATAAAAAAAGATCATTGTTGCCAAATTAAAATGTTTGTTAGAGATAGATCAATTTATGCAAGCAAACACTTCTTGGTTTTAACTCTACATAATTGGGGAACAATGGCCAAGGTGGAAGACGACGACCACGCCAAAGTCCATAAAAGGCTGTAGAGCAAAGTTTTTATTTTGTTACAAGGTTCGTTCGATGAATTATGGAATTAATACTTGTCTTAGACTATGGTATAATAAATAACGTATGTTAGTTTCACAAGAGATCTCGGCAGGCGACTGACTGCGTCGGAAATGTTCGAATATAAGAATTAATCAGGTTCATTGGTGCGGCGTGCAGTGCGGCGTGACGCAACCGCACACTATAGTGTGTTACAAATGAACGTAAACGTTAGTTAGTGAAACGGATCGAAGCTATTCGTATAAAAGACAATAAAAACAAATGAAATCTATATACTAATAAATTGAAACAATCATGTAAGATTTTTTTTTAATTACTGTTCAGAAATTTGTCAAGCAACTTATAAGCTTTGTTTGGTCTTAATTATTGATAAAGAGCTTTTGCGTTTTTTTAATTTAAAATGTTCAAACCAACATTTTGGCATTATTGCACACAATATTAGCATATGTATAAAAAAAAATTGATATGCCAAAAGAATTCAAACTCGAAGCCAAGAACCATGACGTGGTATTCGTATGCTCTGTTTTAAAGCAGGCCACGTGCCAGAATATATCATTATAAACATCGTACCAAAGTATTCTTGCCATGTGGCACACTTTTTGTATTTTCTGAGTAAGTTTTGATGTAATACACACGTCCTTTACACGCTCGCATGCCTTATATAACGCATTATTTGTACAATAATAAATGACAGCGTAAATTTAAATTACTTAGTTATAAAAGATGACTTCATGGTTCTCGTTATTCATCATCATCATCATCATCATCAACAGCCTTTGTCCGCCCACTGTTGGACATAGGCCTTTCCCAATGCCTTCCACAGTATCTCGTTATTAATATTGACAAACTATTTAAATGTTTTAAATTCGTCATATGTTAGAACTGTAGTTAAAATAATGTCATTGTCAGCCCTTGCCTGCCCGTTATTGGACTTAGCTTTTCCCAATGCCTTCCAATAACGTCTTTATCAAATTTAGCTATATCGATATTGCTTGTCGACATTCTTACTTTTTATCGTTTGTAATAATATGATAATTTTCATATGTATATAAATAAATATATGTAACACTTTTTTTTACTTACTTATATATATGTTGCTATTTTTTTCGCTGTTAATGAGCCATCTCTGACTATGGTTTATCAAAAGCTAACATAAGTTCAGCTTTATATGATTACAGACGCTAGTTATCGATCGATGTATGTAGCGTTAGAAAAAACCTCCACGGTGAGATGTAAACTAAAAACCTGTAAGAGAAGCTTTCGCCGACGGTCAATGCCATCGGACATCGTCACAGCACTTGCATATTAGATGAAATTATAGAACGCTTCTAGTATGCAGTACGACAATGCAACTTAGCATTTCTCGGATCGAGAATTGAAAGTTTTATTAAGAACTGGTTTAATTTGAATACACACGTATATTCGAGACAGATTTTTTTTTTTCATATTAAAAATATTCTGGAAGGCATTAGGGAAGGTCTATGTCCAGCATTGGGAAAAAAACTGGTGGTGACGATGTTAGCAACTACTTTTTTTTATTTTGTGTTTTTTTGTTTTTAAAAGGACTTGGAACATTATGTAAGAAAAATGATTGACGCCTTTAACCTACCGATGAGTTTGGATTTCAATTTTGTATATACTTTTTTATATCATTTTAAATAAATGGACTTCTTATATCGTAATATATGACATCACTAGTCCTGGACGATGGCGGGATGCGTAATCACATCAGTATTCGATGTACCGTATTCGACACTTTCACTAGGCACATAATTCCCGAACTGTACCGCACTGTACCGCATTGTACCGGCCGATAGAGACGTCGTGAGTTGAATCTGATAGCAACTAGAGCGGAACAATTGCGACAATACGACAATAACACGATAATTCGCAAATAAATTATATCCGATAGTTTCTTAAAACGTTTCCAACTTGATGACGAATTTGACGTAACATCCGCTTTAGTTAAAACTAATTTAGGTGTAATACTAATTTTGATTTTATAATCACGCTGTATTATAAATGTAAGAATACAAGATTTTTTCTTAAATATAGATGTCAAATATTCTTGTAATCCATTAAATTGATCAAATGCCTTGCATTTGATGTTTAATTATTTCTAAAGCAAAATACGGCCGAAAGAAAAACAATAACGGTAACTAAGTATTGAATAAATTTTCAGATCCATCATCGAAGTGCCACAACTTCAGATAATACATTTTCTAGAAGTGGTCTGATTGGTTCCCGTAATATTGTTGGTTGAAAGCCTTAGTTACAATCTAAAGTGTAACAGAGTCCGTTGTCTCCGGCGACGTAAAAAAGGTAATTGTAACACTAAACAAAAAGATAATTAAAGGAAATGGCTCAATGATTATATAAGTGACGGAACTACGCAGAAATGTTTCATAGAAAACTAACAATTGAAAACAATCTAAACCAAATTGCATAATGTTAACGCCTATTTAAATTCGGTCACCGCCGTCGGCCTGCAACTGTTAATGAATGATTATATACTAGCAAAATTATTACATCACCTCCGATGACCAATTGCTGTTGATAAGTAGGCTAATAAAGTATCAAGAAAATGTGCACTAGATTAAGCAAGAGGATTTGCAAATTGTTTCTAATCACGTATTGAACGTATAGATGTACCCATCTGTCCTTCCGTTTGGCGGCTTTCTCTGCGCGTGAGTGCAATCACAAGTCTGTGGCGTAACGTGTGGCACTGCCCTAAGAGCGAGTACAGTCCGGTGCGTATGTGTGTCAATGTTTTAATTAAATTGCGAAGGCGACCATTAAAGTTGGCACTCAACATTGTTAAGTAATTCCTAGCTCGTTTTATGTTGGCGTTAATGAGTGAAAATGAAATCTGATAACGCACTAAGTTTATAGTGTTCATTGTGGCCGTTTTGATAACCTTGAGTGGTTGTGAATGTACGACACTCGCGACTTCGTTAAAGTATCCTTTACAGTAACTAATATTCTCAAATTATATTCTGGGTCGATTTCGTGTAGGTAAATGCTCTTGAACATTGCAATTCGTTTGTTTCAACAAGTAACCAACAATTTCTTTTAAAAAAAGGAATATTCATTTTTGTTTTAAAGTATTACAAGAGTTGAAATACTAAGTATTGTTTTTGTAACTTGACTTTTAACAAATTTATATAACCACATTGCTTAAAGGCCTGTAAAACAAACATGAATCCGTGTTAGATTATTATTAACTAGATATAAAACGGTTAACACTGACGCACTTATCCGGTGTCTATACCAAATAGTTCAGCGCCCATCGGGGGTCCTTCATCATAATAATAAAGAACATTTTAAATGTTCAATAAACATAACTGTTGTGCAAGTTAGAGCGTAATAGAAAATTGTTTCCTTAACGCGAAATTACGCCGTGGTATTCTACTGCAGTCGGTAGATCGGTAGGTAATTTGAACGCCACTCGCATGTAAGCGCTCGCTCACGACTCCCCTTTGTGGAAATTAGACTAATAGAGCGTTACACGTCATTATGCAACTGTCTTGTAATTACAGGTATTTAAAACAACGGATTAGAGGAAGCTTTGGTTCGTGTAACTTTCGAATCTTAGTTTAAAAAGGGATTTCAATCACCGATCATATATTTAGGTACTAGTTTCCTACTTTGTAATACACGATACGAATGAAATAAAGATATGAATTATGAGTGCTGTACTCTTGTAGTAAACATTTTTTTTTATTACAGTAAAATACAATAAACTTATAATCCTGTTGTACAAGATTGTACACTCGATGCGCGTCTACAAAGTCGAGCGTAGTCGCTCATCTTTGTAAGGTTAATGACATCAAATAAAACTCAAGGCGAATGTTAAGCAAATCTTTACATTAGTCGATAATCGATTTGTCAACAGAGAACCGATTTAGTGTAATTTGATTGGCATTGGACGAATTCTCTTAGTGTTACGTCGGTCTTCAATCTAGGGTTGCCACTACATAGGATTTGTGTCGAAATCTTTAAAGTTTCTCTGGAAACATGGGGCTAGTGTCCGCCTTATGCTTTCCAAAAATTAACAACCCTACCCGACATTTATATGGTATTCTCAAGTCACCATTCACCGGCCAACAAATGTCTACATGCAATTATTTTAATATAGTCATCTAACATACGAGAAGTACTCGAAATAATTACATAAGTTAACATGTAAAGACAAAGTGACCCAGTTTGTAGCACGTTCGTATTTGGCACACTTATCCAAGGTCCCGTGTATCCTACGGATCAGCATCACGTTGCAATGATATCAACTCCAAACTCCTTCCGTCAATACGTGACCGAAACTAGAGATTTATTTTTGGGTCACACAATTTACAACTAAATGTAACATGGGAAGAAATATATCGTGTATTATTATCTTAAAATTGTAATCAAATGCAACAATCGTTTGTTATTATACATTCTTTGCGTATTCAAAATCTATAGTAAAATATAAATTATTTCATATATTACAAATAAGTAATAGAATTTAATAGAAAATAATAAGTGAATGTATTTTTGATATTGATTTTGTCAATAAATATTCTTACACCAGCGGCAGTGAATTATAAATCTCGAAAGATTTACGCAAGCAGCGGGCGCGGCGGACACACGTAACTAGTTCTTGTCGTAAGGCGATCTAGCGACTGAGATTGTACCCAAGTTCTATCGCATTGAAGGGACTATTGAACGAGCTATAAACTATATACCGTCTGAGTTACGAGAAGTAAACGGATAAGTTATTATAACGGATATTGCAACATTCTGAAATTTACAACTTGTTAAGTATATAAAAGAGTTACGTAAATATTCACTTACCAGTGTTTTTTATAGAATGTTAGGTAAAAGATTATTTTTTTCAATCTTAAATACAAGTAGCTTATCAATAACCAATTCAGTTAAAACAATATTGTTATTTAAAAAAAGGACCTTTAAAGTAAAGTATTTCCATACCAATACGATATAGGATTCAAGAAGCCATCGTACATCTTTCACAAAGGCCGGCAACGCATCTGTAGTTCTTCTAGTAATACAGATGTCCATAGTTCACCCTTTCTCTTAGAAAAAAGTGTATATGTTCTGAATAGAGAATTTGCAGATACCTTTTTGAAAAACGTGCCATGTATTCGCTTATGCCTTGGGCCCTCAAGTGACAGCAGGGCGCGTGCGGCGAGCGAGCCTTATCAGATGATCGCATAACAACGCTCCGACACTCGGCCGCTTATTTTAATGGTTTCTGTAACCTCACGATACATTATGTGAATGCGTATTCTATTTTTAACATGCTACTTCTATTCATTCTGTTTTATAATAAAGTTTCCATTGAAATATAAATGGATAATTCAAAATAACACCAAATGTGTGGTTAACTTATTGATATCAGTTGACTTATTTCTTAGTAAATGTTTGAACTAATTTGTACTATAGATTTCTATGAAAAAATCCTATCTTACAAATGTGTTTGTTTTCTTCGTAAATCAACTTTTATTCCCTTATGAACACTGTTCAAAAGTCTGTTAACATCCTCCGACGCTATTTGGGTATAAGATATCAGAGCTGTTATTGAAAAACAACATTCTATTATTACTTTTAGTTACCAATGAAAAGAATGTTTCGCTTATCACGTCTGAGCTATGCAGTAATTATTATTACATCGCATGTAATGTAATTTTAGAGCCATGCAATCCTATTATGTCAGTCATTAAAACATTGTTACTAACGCCTCCACTGTAACAATGTCCTACATTTTGTTACATGATTTCGTGTATTGAATAATATTTAAACACCAATTTTCACTTGTTTGAACTAAAATAGTCAAGCAAATTATTTATTGTTTAATAAACAATTAACAAAAATTAAATATACGTTAATATTATAGAAATTTATTGAGTCTAAAAATACATACTTCAGTAAAAAACGCGTTCTAAACAACTTGGTATAGATTCTTATAATTATGAAAAGTTGCTTGTAAATTGTAAACATTCCCTATAATGTTATACGGTCGCTCATAGTTTTAAATTCCAATGTAAATAGTAATTAAATATTCTACTCGATTTAAAAATGGGTCGATTAATTTCTTTTCCAATAAAACTGTGGCAAATCTGTTTTAATCTTCCTTCCTTCAAAAGTAGTGTAACGTTTTGGATTCACTAATTGATGTTGTATTTTATTTTAATTTGATTTACAAGGATGTTTGAAACGGAACGTGTTTGTCACTGACATACGAGCATTTAATTGTTTTCTTATTAGATATACAGAGGGAGCTGAGGTAATTTTATAATTGATTAGGCTCGGTCCATCCCAACCGGTGGTTTACAATTAGATCGTGAGCGAGCTATTTGTTAGCTACGTCGCTATTATTATATTACACATTACCAATTGATTCTGTCCGGTGTGTTGCCAGTTGCTTAAGATTTACGTCATCAACACTATCCGTGTTAACAGGACGAAACGATTTGTTTGTTGATGCGTGTCATTCTAATCTGATAACGTTTGTTGGGCTTGGGTACTTTTGGGAACGAAGAATGATGATTAGTGAATATAATTAAATTAATGAAACTTTCTTTGGTTTTTATGTTGCGATTTATTAATCGAAAAAACTTTTGAATAATTAATAATTATTAACAGATTTTAAATAATAATAATAATACTAATAAAAACGATATAGTAACTAATTTCCCAATGGTTAAGTGTACTGATTTCCGATCACGTGGTCTAGATTTCGAATCCCGCCATTCGACTATTGTCGTGGTCCATATTCTAGCACAAGCCTAGAGATTAGTTGGAGTGGTAAAAGATATTAAAAAAAATAACGTATACAGCTTGTCGATATATAGGATATATGGAGAAAAAAAGTTTTTTTTAAAGTACACAAATGCAAGTAGCATTTGTGTACTTCTCAACTATCTGAAAATATGATTTAAGTCGGTGATAGGAAGACTCTTTGTGCGTACGCGCTTCTCAGTTACAGACTAGATGATGTAAGTGCAGTCAATTCCTTGATCTAGCTTCTTACGTCTTCAATTATAAAAAAAAAGTAACATTCTAAGCTCTTAACTTGGACACGTTACGTAGATTTAATAGTGTAATGTTTTTTGTTACAGGTAACTGAAGCCAGGGTTGCCATCGTGATGGTTTGACATTATACTCTACGAATATTTGGATAAAAAACAAAACTATAGCAATACAACAAAAGTATAAAAACTTTATTCCATTCTACAACCTTCTTGTCATCATCATCATCATCATCATCAGTTCACTATACGTCCCCACCGAGGTGCTCAGAGTCTACACTATTATTAGGGGTGATTAGGCCATAGTCAACCACACCGACCCTGTGCGTGCTGATTGACTTCACACATATCTTTGAATTACTTCGCCGATATGTGCAGGTTGCATCACGATGTTTTCCTTCACCGTAAGAG